>VBVQ01003762.1:3283-17391 GCA_011636635.1 Tetramorium simillimum
GCCAATTACTTTTCTCATTTTTTGATTTGATTTTTATGATAGAGTTCAATATTTAATACATATTTATCAATTTTATTTAATAACACCTTTTTAATCGTTAAAACACAATATATTATGCCACTATGACAAACACATAATATACAAATACCATAAATACATGCAATTGTAAAGTGCTTCTTTATACACATTACAGTAAAAATTATATTGTGTTCTTTGAATAATCATACAAAAACTAGATATAAAAAATAATTTTTTTTTATTATAAAGAAAAATGTAGATATAAATGAAATTAATATGAAAATATAATCAAGAATGTATTCATTATTTACATATTGTTGCATAAAATTTTTTTTATTTCTTTTCATTCATTAATTTTCATATTTATAAGAGTATGTGAAAGCAAATTCAAAATCTATCGCATATAATATATTTAATAAAAAAAATATGTATATAAGTTATGAATTCTTATTTTAAACCCTTTGTATGAACTCCGTCATAACTTGATAAAAATATTTACTTATTTCCTTGTCCTTGTATTATTATAACTAACACGGTCGCAACCGACATTATAAACTGAAAACAAAAGTAGGGTATAAATTATTTTTTTAAATATTTAACACAAATGATTATTCGTAATATATAATTACACGATAAATATAACATACGCTATGAAGAAATTTGAATCCAAATTGAAAAAATCCGATTCCACAGAATTTAAGTGGTGTATAATTTACATGCAATGAAAACTGAGAAATCTATATTAAGACAATTAAATATTTTTAATGTATATTTCGTTTACTTATACCTTTTTAAAAATCTTTCAATGTTAATTTTAATAACATTCCAACAAGATTTTAATTATATTAAAACTTACGGTTTCGTGAGTTTCATTGTCAAAGGTAGAATACAATAATCTACTTAACAAATTACCTGTAGCACTTGCCTAAAAGTATAATATATTGAATAAAATAGAAGTTATTTCTCATACAATCATTTGAAATAGAATCTCTTGGTAGACAAGTATTTGTTAAAAACAAATTTTAGATACACATTGCTTGAAATTGAATGTAGAATCAACCTTACCTTGGTGCTGACTGTTTGACATACATAATTAATGAGGAAAAATTTAAAATCGTCGTAAAAAAACCATAGTAGGTCTATTACGGCACCCATTATTGTATTAATTGTTACATCATTATCGATAAATATTTTATTGAAAATTGCTTGTAAATCGAGCACTAACCAACCAAAATAGCATGACATTTTGACAGATATTTGCGTTACGAATATTGAATCTATTTCACAGGATATTTTGCGTAATTCCAAATGAAGATGTCTGAATAAATATTTTATTTTATTTTGTATATACTCTATATTAACATTATATTTTATTTAATAATGTTTATGATAGTGAAATTTAATTCTTACATAATGATCCATATTATGCGTTTGCTATTTACATTTTTCGAAAACTGGCGATGGTGCGAATGTATCATGTTTTTCCAAACCTGTTTTATTTTATGTTCGTTATATGTCATCATGTGACAAAGATATTTATTAATTTGATCAAATTTTAATCCTATGTGCCTAAGTATATAAAAGAAAATTATTAGATAATTTTGCTATTAGAAGATAAATTTATAAAGTTTAAATATATTTCAATAATACTTAAATTTTTTATACTCAATGAGTTAATTTTATTAATTTATACATAGGATTGATGCTAAGAAATCATTGTTATATATGCAAAAATGTACCAACCCGAGAATAATCGCAGTGGTCAAGTCACCGATGGCATTAATATGAAACGAGTAATTTTTTGTAAAGCTGAAAATCATAGCAGTTAACATGTCACAGTTACTTTTATTTTTTACATACAGTGCAGTCATACTATTCATTGATATGACTACTATAATCCATCCTAAGACAAGACATAGTGATTTCTTGTGCAGCTTGTCATAATTTGTCACTGTGCCGAGTTTTAACAGCGTATCGTCAATAATATTGAATTTCTTTAGACAGTTCTGCAATTTCTGAATAAGATGCCATTAAACGAGTAAACAAAGTAGAGAAAATAGTTAATATTTATTAAAAAAACTTAATGTAACACATTTTGTGTCAAATATTAATTGCCTTTAATTTTTATTTAAACATAAAGTAATTTTTTATTGCGTCTTTTCACACATTTTTTCGCAGAATTTTTTAAAAACAAAATTTTTTAATTATAAAATTTTTGATGAAATGTAATTATTTTGTCAAATCTGCAAGGATATTATCAGTGCAAACACTTTAATATATTGTACTAATGCATTATTATATTGTAGCTATGTAAATATGTACGTTCAAAATTATTTATTATTTTAATGATTATATGTATATTAACATTTTCTTACCTTTTCATGGTATGCACTAAACACGATTGATAATAAATTTATAATCATTTCCAGCCAATAGCATATATGATACTCAATTGGAATAGATATATGAATATTATTTATTAATGGACACGTGGCCAGAAGATAGTAAGTCAACCAAACTAGTAGTATGTATAAAAGACTAAACCATAGTTTCAAGTGGTTTGTATATAAATTAGCAATTCTTAAACCAAACACATAACTAATTGTTAAAAATGGCGATAAAATTGTCTGGGTATTTTTGGTCATTTTATACACTGTTGATATTTTCACACTGTACTTTTCTAGGCCAGTTGATTGTATAAGTTGCACAGTTTAGTATTCTAAAGGGGGGTCTTGCAGTTTTAATTAAGGCACTTATAGATATTAAATTAATCGATCGGCTATAATTTATATGCCACAATCTATTAAAACGTGGATATATTACTTGTTCTAAAATTATACGCATGTTTTCATTTTCCAGAAATGTGAACAGCGAGGTGAACAGTCTTGACACGTTTGTTTATTTTTACTTCATTTTTATGTTATACAACTATACATGTATAAAAATTTTATTAAACAAGTATTGCCTGTTATATTTCTCATTTTTTGACGCAAATATTTTCAGTATCTACATGTGTCATTAAGTCGAGATAAGAGTACGTCAGTTCTACGGCATTTGGATGTCACTTTAAGACATTAGCTTGGTCATAAGAATAATCAAAGGTACCGTCAAATGTACGACATTTTGCTTCTTAGGATTGACGTCAATAGTACGAAGATTATGACGTATTTTCGACGTCGATATATGACGTCGTTAAGACGAGACAAAAGTACGTCAGTTTTACAATATTTGGATGTCATTATGATTTGATATATGACGTCTGCTTCATCAGAAAAATACTAAAAAATGACGTCAAATAGACGACACCTTGCTACCTGGGCGGATGCCTCGGATATCCTTGATGGGAGCTCCTTCAAGGGGGCGGGATGTGCGATATTCGCATAGCTTCAGACAAGACAGCAAAGCATGACGCGGATTGCGCTGGGAGGAATCGACAGCGACAAGTGTTAGCCCGAAAACGATTCCTCGGAAGGGAGCGAATGAGTTTGGTGGGGACAAACGAGACAAAGACGAGGATCCGATCGCGAGGATTCCCTTCTGTTTTCGAAATCGAGCGATTGACATAATTGTAATAGAGAAGTCTAACTTGTAATTCGTCCCAATAAATTTATTTAATTGGAGAAAGCTTAATTTGTATATTGCGTGTTGTGGAAAGACCCGTAACGCAGTTCGACGCGTAACTGCGCGATAACGAGCCTCAAGATCATCGGAGCATCTTCAAAGAGACGTGCAGAATAATACGCAACAAATTCATTGATTTCCTTATGCGTTATGCAAAAGTCTGTGTCGCGGCCTTGAGCCTAAATGCTTTAATAAAAAAGTTTAATACATCTGAAGATTTCGTACATGAAAATGTCGTGTGTTTGTATGCAAAATCGGTTGAAAGGTAAAATATAGCAGTAGTTCACGTACGCACTGTGTTATTGTCTACATTTTGATTCTGGAAAAGGGTTTTTAAATCTGCAAAGGCAATTAGAAGATTAATGAATCGGAAATGAATCACACTTGATAGGTACAACAAGAGACTTTAGGATCCCCTTAAAAGACATCTTCAGACATTTTATGCCTCGATTTTGCTCGACATATATTGCTATTTAGATGAGCTGTATCAAAATTTGATTACTTTGCTACTTATAACAAAATTATTAAAATTGTTAATTTCTACCTAATATAAAGTATAAATTCGCAAAATGTTATGCGAAGTTATTGTAAAAAATTATAGAAATAATTTTATAATTACATGTGTGGATGTATTTTATAGCTTTTTTAAATTGCATTACGTAAGAATTTTGCGAGAAAATATAACATCTGCGTTTTACAATCTGCGTTTTAAGATTAATATTCGATAAAATAATTATTAATATTATCAACATACAAAACAATTAAAGTAAATAAAAATAGTTATAAAGAAATAAATTTAAAAGTATAATAAGCAAAATATTAATATTTAAACATTAATATCTACGGGTACTTTTACTATATAACAGCCCTGAGCGCACGAATTTTTAACAATCATATTAGCTATCTTTAAGCACTTCCCATTTAAAAACTACTGTAGTCTCAACATTTTGGTATTAGAATTTTCGTCTCTATACGACCTCAAGAATCTGCCATTAGCAGGTGGTGCGGTAGGTCTAGGACACCCGTATAATAATCTTTACGGAGATATTTAAATAGCGTTTACTTTGGAAAAATCTTTAATATCACTTAAACAATTTTATTATATATATATAATTATTTAAGTGATATTAAAGATTTTTCTAAAACAAACATTCTTCAAACATCTCCATAAAGATTTAATTTGAGAATTACTGATGTCGAGAGAACTGATGTGAAATTGTTGGCGAACATAATCGAACGTTGATGGAATTAGCCGAAATTCATGTACTCTCTCCTTACTACAAATTTTAGATGCCCCTCTCGGAAAGCTTCGTCTATATATTCATATGTCTATGGTTTCAAGTGATAAGATACCAGGGTTATTTTTTAAGTAAGGTCCGTTTTCAAATAAAAACCAAACTACTAAAGATATTGTCACAAACTTTTTTTTATTTCACTTCTTACATTCTAAGCTGTTTTTCTACATAGTTACTTTCTTTATCTAAACACTTATCATAGCGTTCAACTAGCTTGTTTATGCCACATTATAAAAATCAGCCACCTGTAAAGACAACCAATCTGCAATCGTTGTCCTCACTTCCTCATCGGTGTCAAACCGCTGACCGCCGAGAAACTCCTTCATGTAGCGGAACAGGTGGTAATCGCTCAGCGCAAGGTCCGGACTGTACGGTGGATGGTCCATTTTCTCCCATCCAAATGATCTGATTAACTCTTGAGTTTTAGCAGCAGAATGAGGTAGTGCATTATCGTGCAGGAACAAAACTCCAGTAGACCGCGTCGCTTAGTCTGTATGGAGCGCCGAAGCTTCTTTAAGTTTGCGACCGAATCACATACTGTATTTCACAATCGGCGGGCTGTTCAATTGTCTTAATGATGTATGCTTTCGCGCAAGATATGCCGAAAGCCGGCGCGCATGCGCGTTTCTACAGTGAAATTTACATAGCTACAGTATCGGACCTTACTTAAAAAATAACCCTCGTATAAACGAATATTTTTTAATGTTTTACATAAAAAATTAATTTCTTATTTATCAAACATATTTAGGATATGGACGTGGACGTGGCAAACATCATCATTTTAACATTATTACTTATCCTTATAACAATTGGTTACCATTGTTATATACATTATATAACAAAAAAAGGACAAATCATAAACAAAATACCAGGACCAACAGTTTATCCGATTATCGGAAATATATCTCAATTCCTAGGTTCAAGAGGTAAGTTAAAGTTTTTCACATAAATTCAATATTCCTCTTTGTATATATACATATACGCAAAACAAATTTTTGCAAAATATTCTGAGAGATACATATAGGGGAGACCTGGGTTGAAAGTAACATTTTTTTAGTTTTGTTGAAATAAGAAGTCTGTATTTTTCTTAGAGATTTAATGTTTATTTATACGATTAAGTTCAAGATTCAAGACTAGTGTCAGATAGATGGTATGCCATTAAATTACATTGTTAAAAATGTTATGACCCTGAAAAATGAAGAATACTTTCTTTTTCTGTATAACAACCACGACTACTAAGCGGTTGTATCTTGACGTGCGCTTGCATTTGGCAGTAGACCGGGCAAATACAGGAATATTTAATAATTAATAACTCGTTAACTATTGTAAAAGTATTATTATTGATTAAAAAATGGGGACTATCGAACCAAGCTAGGTGTTCGTGCTTTAAATTTCTTGTATTAGGTCATATAACCATAAGTATGGATATAAAGAGTAGATACAAACGTTTCGACCTTTAATTAGGTCATCTTCAGCGTAAAATCTTAAAATTAACAGTATAATTAATAACTATAATGGATACGCTGTTTTTTTTACCCATAAACGACTAGCGGATGTAACATTCACATAGATGCACTATATTTCGCTCTATACTCTGATTGTGACACCGGCGATAATTCCAGGTTGATCGGCTTATTGAAAACTCAAAATTATTTGTTGTAGTTCTCGTATGAAAGTTAAAATGAAAAGAGTATAAGGAGTTATTCTTGTGTTCCATGAGGAAAAAGTTAATTTGTACTTTTCAACTCAGTTTACTCTATCTGCACACAAGCGTTATGTCAATAATTATCAGATACACTAGATGTATAGAATAAAGAGTTTTCAAAGATTCTTGTTGCGTATATGTGTACACAAAGAGAAACATTTAATTTATAAGTAACACACGCACACGCACACAAATAAAACTCTAAATATTGGCGTATAAATTGTACTTAATAATTATTTATACTAGTCAATTTTTTTTATGCGATGGCATACTTTTTTTTGAAGTTATTTGAAAAGCAATATAATATTTTATGTGACAATAAAATTAATTATGTATCATATATGTCAATATTTATAATATTTATAAATGTTCATTATATTATATGCATACTAAAATGCATCTTTTAGAAGAACAATGGAAGAGTCTAATTAACTTGACTGACCAATACAATCCTATTTGTAAATTTTGGGCATTCTTTTTACCCGTTGTATTTATCCGTCATCCAGACGATTTACAGGTAATAAAATATAAACTAAATTTAATTGTTTTTATTGTTTATATATTAGCGATTTGATTTACATATTAGTGTTTAATTTTATTTTTAAAAATATGTTTATTCATAGTTTTATAGAGATAAGTAAATATTTAAGATAATTTCAAAATCAACAAATTAATCATCTGCATAGTGTTTAAATAAACTCAATATTTTTTGTGAGTTTAGACAATATTAAAAGACACAAATCACATCGAAAAGAGCTTTCTTTATGATGCTCTACAACCTTGGTTGGGTGCCGGTCTTTTCACTGCTAAAGGTAACAACATTATGTATAAGAATATACGTATGTGTGTAATAATACATGCATGTAACACTGTGTATACTATGTGTATATACTATATGTACAAGAATACATGTATAATGCATGGTTTAGTACAGTTTTGGTTCCTGAGTTTTCGTTATATTGATAATGATATAAACTTTTAATTACAATAGTATTAATAATAATTAGATCATATTTATATGTTACACGAAAGTTTACTTTAATTATTTACGTTATTCAATATCAATGAAAAAGCTGAAATTAAACGTTACAAGAGATCTATATTATTTATCCATGAAAATATTTTATTGTACAATATCTTATAGTTTAATGTTTTATCGCATTAGTTTAAAAACATAACAAGAATTAAGTATAAGTTAATCACTTAATAATTATATAAAGAAATAAGAATAATCTCATAGACATATCTGTTTAAAAGTGTCATGTCAGTTTTATTTATGGTTATCTGTTGTTTATGTTTTAGCCACCAAATGGAAGGTTCAGCGAAAGAAAATTGCCTTTACATTTCGACATTCGACTATAGCGCAGTATGTTCCTATGATGATTAAGCACGGCGAAAATATGACAAAATCTTTGAAAAGTACTGAAAGCACAGTTGTAGGAGACTTAATATCGTTTGTTGCTGAACATACGTTGAATATATTATGCGGTATTGTGTTTAAAATTACACATAATTTTTATTATAATTTTATTATAAATAAGAAATAATCGAAGACAAAACGCAATTTTGTTACGTTTGAAACATTATTACACACTCAACATACAATATGTCACATTGTATAATGAAAGGAATTTTCTTGGCCTATGATAATATTATTGAGTCAAACATTAATAAACCTTTACAGAAACTTTAATGGGGGTTCCTTTAGAAGACCTAAGTGGGTTTCAACAACGATATCGAGAAGCTGCTAATCACATGTGCGAAATTTTTGTTTATAGGTAGGTATTATAGGTAATTTCTGGATATAATAAGTAATTGTAAGCATTATTATTGATTACGATTCTGTTTTAGATTAGTAAGACAATGGCTGCATAACGATGGGATATTCTCGTTGACGTCAAAAGGCAAAGAACACGCGCGAATTCTGAAAACATTACATGAGTTCACTGAACGTGTACGTAAAATAGATATTATGTAATAATGTATTTAAACGTTATCTGTTTTGAGAAATTACAAAATATAAAATACATTATATTTTTCATATAAAATATCTTATAATATTCGTTTAAAGAGATAAGTGAAATCATAAACATTGGCAATACGTTGTTACTACATTTATATAAATTATAGAGAAAATATTAACAATTGTATAATTAATATTGTTTAGATTATCGCAGAAAGGAGACTTCGAAGAAAACGTAATCATAAACAAACCAGTGGACAAGTCTTGGAAAATAACTCAGAAGCGGCGAATGATGCAGAGATGATTGGAAGTACGTAACCTAATCAGAAGTTATCTTAAATTTAGTTGCTATACATTGTAAATTATTATATGGTACTGTAAATTATTTTTAATTATTTTTAATTTATTACCAGTAATATTTACATTTAACAGTGATAGATTGTATTTTAATTAATATATAATTAAATATAACATATAATAAAAGTATCATGGAAGAAGTAGTATTAGGCTGATAATAATACGCTTGTACATTTTATTTTAGCACAAGAAAAAGAACCGCAAACATTGATAGATCTTCTAATAGATGAGTCTGAAAAAAATGGAATTCTAACTGATTTAAATATCAGGGAGGAAATTGATACTTTTATGTTCGGAGTAAGCATATGTAAATTTTTGTGGTTTTTATAAATTTGACGATAGATTTATATATATATATATATATGTATATATATATATATATGTATGTGTGTGTGTGTGTGTGTGTGTGTGTGTGTGTGTGTATGTATGTATATTGTGATTATAGGGTCATGATACTACGGCGGTAAACATAAGCTTTCTGTTAATGCTATTAGCAGAACATGAGGACATTCAGGTACTTATTGTTAAATTTATATCATCCTTAGAATTAATTACCATTTTCAATAATTCAAATCATTATTACAGATAAAAAATATTAAATTAAATATATATGTATATATACAGGGTGTCCCAGAATCGTGGAATAAAATCTCGTGAGCAGGTAGAGCGGACGAAACTGAATAGAAAAGTCTTCCATTTTGCAATTTTCGCAATAATTAACGAGATATTAATTTTTGAAAATTGTTGCATTAGGCCGACCCTCCGCCGAATACAAACGCGCGATACGACCGCCCAGCGTCATTGTTTTCAAGATTGCGAGGAGTTGTTTACTATACGCGGCAATGCCTACGAGCGGCGGTTTTGAGCTGCGATTGTCCCCCTGTTTTTTGCCATTTGTAAAAAACAACTCCTCGGGGACCTAACAACGCCGACGCTGGGCGGACGTATCTCACCGCGTGCTTGTATTCGGCGGAGGGCCGGCCTAATGCTACGATTTTCAAAAATTAATATCTCGTTAACTATTGCGAAAATTGCAAAATGATAGAGGACTTTTCTACTCAGTTTCATCCGCTCTACCTGCTCACGAGATTTTGTTCCACGATTCTGGGACACCCTATATATACATATATTGTATATGTGCTCAATAAATAATTTGCTTTTTTACATATCGATAAGGTTTTTGGACAAAAAATGTATGTATTGTTTTCTAAATATTGTTTTATATTGCTATATTTCGTTTTAAATGTATAATATACATTTTAAATAATTTAATCGAGAGGCCTTTAAAATAAACAAAAGTACTTAATAATTATTTTTATATATTATAAAACAACAGAAAAGGAATTAATTTTTAATTATTGTTATTTAAATTATTTGTACAGGATCGTGTCAGGAACGAAGTTGAGACTGTTATAAAAGAGAATGATGGAAAATTAACTGCAGACGCATTGAAGAGTTTAAGCTATTTAGACAGATGTATTAAGGAGGGATTGCGCTTATATCCAAGTGGATTTATAATATCACGAATTACAGGAAAAGACGTGAAATTACGTACGTATTCAATGAATTTTATGTTATATCTTTTTTTCAATATATTACAAATGCATCATATATCTTTTAATATATCAAAATGTATCATGTAAATAGAAAAGCCAAATATGCTTAAGATGCCATATTTTCGTTTCAACTTTTATTTTAAAGTATCTCTACTTTAATAAATAACTTTAATTCATAAAATATTTCGAATTTCTACAATATTAGCAAAATTAATTAAACATTAATTATGTTTTCAAAATTATATATAATGCAATATCAGTTATCTTCAGAATCTAATATATGTACCTACAGCAATGTTAAACAAATAGGAAGTGAAAATGAAAATGAAACAATTATATGTGAATATACAATTAAGTAGAAATGAAGACTATTGTCTAGGCTAAATCTTGGTAAACTAATAACATTTCTATGTGATTTTTGTATGCTACTTTTCATTCTAAACTGTACCCCGATTATTTTTTAAAAATTACTATTTGAACAATAAAACTTTACATACTTAAATTGATAACATTTATACTCAATATTATTTTTTAATTACAACAATTAATAAATTTTATACTAATCTTCCTTACTTAAATTTTTACTTAATTTGATACTAATAAGCATTCGCTGTGATGGGCGTCTTAATCAATTCGATCACTGAAGTATGTGGTGATATTTATCGTAATAAACGGTAATAATAATAAAAACGTCTGATTCAAGCGATGTATAATAACCTTGGGATGATATTTTTAGCAATAAATTTTTGCAATATTCTTAATACACAATACTTCAAATACTTAATATCAAAATACTTCAAATGCTTCAAATACTTAACATCAAAAGTTAAGTTAATTATTAATTTAAGTATATGTATGAATTTACTATTCCAATAGAAGCTGAGTTTTAAAACTGATAAATAATTGGCACAATATACTGGTCTAGAAAAAAGTATACAAAATTTACGCAGAAATATTATTTGGCTATTAAGACACAACCGGAACAAAAAAAGCCTTTCTTCTTTTATTTAATTTATTAATTAAATGATTATCACATCATATTTTTTATTACGTAAATTAATATACGTGTTGCATTAAATAAAAAATTTATTACGTATTTATTAAATTGAATATATATTGCATATTGCATTGAAATGATGTATGTTTTTGAAATTAATCAATATTAAATATTTTTATTACTATTTATTAATTAATATCTTTTTCATAATATACTTTTAGAGTCGTATTTAGTACCTGCCGGAACAGTTGTAATTCTCAACATCTATGGAGTCCACAGGGATCCTAACTTTTGGCCAAATCCAGAAATATTTGATCCAGATAGATTTTTACCTGGAAAAGCGCGAGAAGATAATGCTTACATACCATTTAGTTCTGGATTACGTTCTTGCATTGGTAAAATATTTTTTCTGTTAAGAAAGCCTGTTATATGAATAGAACGTGATACATATCAAATTGTAGGTAAACAATTTGCTCTGAATTCGATAAAAGCCATAGTAGCTTCTCTCGTACACCATTTTTATTTGGAGCCTATTGATTATTTAAAGACCATACGGCTACAGACCCACATGATACTTCACCCAGCTCATCCACTTCATATAAGATTTGTCCCTATCTGCAAACAGTGAAAAACTTGAAGGTCGTAAGTATAGATTTAATTAATGAACAATGTACATAGGTATAAGACAAACTTTGTAAAACTCAAAAAATATTTTACATATTAACATATTATTATGCATATACATATACAATAATATATAATAATACAGAATATTTAAATGATATCATGTGTTGTCTCTGGTAATAATTTATTATCCAATGTTCTTTCAATGTTGTAGTGACATAAAGAATCAATGTAAGAAAATCAACAGAAATTTACATTGAAAAAATATTGATATCTTAATATTCAATATTGTAACGTCTCAGCAACGTTATTTCAACTTTCTGTACTGTATGGGTTATACTTAAGACCTCCTTAAATTTATCTTTAGATACTGTATGGATAATATCATTGGCTACAGAGTATCTAAAGATGAACTTAAGGAGGCCTTAAATATAAGTCCTGACTATCGGCGAAACTCGAGAGTTTCTTTCGCTCATGCGCATTTGGTAAATGATTGCACACGATATTAAAAAAAGATCTGATAAAATTGCTCAAATTTAAATACTTCCTAAAGATGTCCTTAGGATATTTCTAGGATATTTTATATATCAATTCATAAAAATTATAGTTGCTTTATTATTCGTCATATCTATACCTACTTCTTAGCTTTTTGCATTTAAAATACAATGCAAATTCGAAAGTTCAAGAAAAACAGCAAAAAATCCAATGAAAAAAATTAACTTATTAATATTATTATCGTTGCATATTAAAATATAAGATATTGTATAATGATTGTACAACGATTGTGCATCACACAGCAATTTATTGTTAAAACTTACAAAATAACTATATTTAAATATAAAGCACACGTTATATCAAATTGATATTCAGGACATCCTATAGATGTTTATAGGATATTTATAGGATATTTTATTACAATATTTGACATTTTTAACCCTCGGGGGACACCTATTTTTTAATCAAGAAGAACACACAGGGTCAATTTGACCTTGTTCACAGTTTAAGATGCTCTAATTTAAAATGCGCTTGTTCGATTGTCTTGAAAAAATTTTTGGTAATATTTTAAATATTTTGAAATATGTCTGGATAGTTTATATGTGTCATTAACATTATGAACATTGTAAAAAAAATGTTGCAAAAATAACAATTTGGAAAGACATATTAAATAAAAAATCATATTTTTTCTCGTTTTCAATATTTTTGGCTAATAATTTAGGTTTATGCTTTTGAGATATAAATAAATTAAAAAAAAAATTAGTTCTTAAGTAAAGTTTCAAAAAAATTTTATTTCAGGGTCAAATTCATCCCAAACCGACTTTGAGCGACTGTTAAGCGTCACAGTCGAGCAGCTTCTCTAAGATTGGCAGAGTTTGGCAGAGTTTGGCACAGCCGGCTATAGCCTGTATTGTTCTCTCAAATTTCTAAAAACGCTTCGCAACCGAGTGTAAAAAATAATTCTTATTGCAACTCCTTAACGCACTGACATTTTTTCGCTGATTTTCTATGTTATATGCTGCAAGGAAATAATAAATAACAAAACATTGTTGAATTAAAGTGAAGATTAATCAAATATTTACAATATATAAAGGTAATATTACGAGGAAAGTAAAAATTACATTAAATTACGAGAAATTATATACAAATTTATTTGTCTTTATAATACAAGTTTTATTACGCTATTCAAAGTTGACAAATCCTGAAATGAATAAACTATCTCTATATTTATTATGCTACAGAACTTATGTAAAAATTTTATTTTAATAAGAATTTAATTATAATTAATAAATTATAATAATTAGCCGCAATAAATACATAATATAAAAGTATCATAAACTACAATTACAAAACGCTTTCGTCCGTTATGATAGAAATTATATTATTTTAATAATAATATAAAAAACGATATGTAAAAAATAATTTTTAATTATGAAGAAAAATGAAGGTATAGATGAAATTAATATAAAAATATAAT
>VBVQ01003763.1:0-17389 GCA_011636635.1 Tetramorium simillimum
ATTAAAATGTCGAGCTTTTAAGAAATCTTTTATTTAATTTCGAGTTGATTTTATTTCAATAGAAAGTTTCTATCTCTTACATAGAAAATTTGATTATTACAAATAATTTAATGCTGGAAATTAAAAGTTTTTAATAATAAAATAAAAATTATTATTAAATAGTGAATGTTAATTGCAATTAATATCTAAGAATTTAAAGCATCGTGACAAAGGAAGAAATTCCTTCTGCAAAGATCGTTCATTGCACTTTGTAGACTACATTTACATACTTCCAATTGCGATCATTAGCACGATTAATAACGTGCGCCTTTGTACATATCTATTCGTAGATAGGACGGTATCTCGGTACAAACGAATAGAAAACCCTTTCATAGAAAAATGAATGGAGTTTCAACCGTAGGCGAACGTTCGTTGAACGCGCACCTCCATTCACGAAGAAATTGTGTACGGCCGCGGAAACGAGCCGGCCATCTATATTTAACTTGTCGACCAGCGACAGGAAGAAGGCACGACGTGCTCGTCACATCATCTCCGAACGAAGACATTTTAAGATACCACCGTCTTTTTCTTCTTCAAGTCCCGTCACATTTACCATTCTGAAAGACCAACGTCTCTTCTCGCGGACAGACATTATGCCGACAAGAGATATTTTTCTCTCCATGCATTTTAATCACTGCGCGCTTATTGTGACAATATTGTTCCTTCAGAGCTTCATTATTACTATTTTTGAATCTTGCTAAAAACATTTTTTGTTTTTCTGTTTATTTTTAGTGTCTGAAATGGCAAATTTTGATTTATGTTATATCACGTAATATCTTTTAATCTATTGTATACATAAAAAACGGCTAAAACGGCTGATGACGAAACGTTGCCGTGTATGTCGAAAGCATCTTTAATCATTCCATTGTATTGTTTCTTCCTTGGTTTCTTTCGTTACCTCGAGTGAAAGCTGAAACCGATTACTAATCCTTACAACTTTTCATAGCATATGCACACATTGTTAAACGAAATTACAATTACCATACAAAGTTTAAAAACGCATGTTTTCTTTTATCGAAAAAAAAGATTACATTTAATAGTCATTACATTTATATTATTAGCTACAGTTGTTTTATATCTCGTATTAAGTGAGTAAATCTCAAGTCAGTTAGCTTCATTTAACACAAAAAATTGATATGAATTAGAAATTGGAATCCCCGAGACATGTTCGCTCCGATACAATCGTTCCGTTGTTAAAACAAAGCGACTCGAACGAGCGGAGAAAATCGTGGACCGTTATAGCGGAATGGAAGAAAAATCGGCTGGCGCTGCCACAAATTCCTCCCGGTTTCTCTCCCTATCGGAACCGGTATTCGTATATCCGCTCTTAATCCAGAAACGATTAATATTCCGAGAATATGCGAAACTGCCCGCTCGCATAATTTCCAAGTGAATCGCCGCGAGAAACCGGCCGCGGATGCTTCTTTTCCCAATTATCGCCGTCGTTTACGCGAGACTCAACGAAACTGATTGGGGAAAAAAGACGTTGCCGTGGGGTTCCCATGAGTCTCGCACAGCTAAATCAGAACTGCAAATCGAAATAGTCGTACGTTGTTAATTAAACGCCATCGTTAGCTAACTAACCGAACCAAGTCGAAGTCCAATAAACACTGTCACGTTACTCCTTTTTATCATTTTCACTATCGTGGTAATCAGAGGGCAAAACGATACTTCTCGAAGCCGATTATCTTGTCGTGGTCTCGCTAGATTGCCGATAAACGATTTTCCTCTTCGCTTATACGCGCGCGTAAGTCGTATCTGAAAAATGTATCCGCGTGTCGCAAGGATGTCGCAAGGCATTTCAACCTCTGGAGCTCCCCCTCGTCCAATCATAATTACGGTATCCGCACAATACGATGATTTTCCGGCAAAATTATCGGCGTACGCATCTAACTTTACGAGACAGAAAACCAGTCTAATACTTGGTATTAGGTGTATTAGGTTCTTGACCGTTCTCCGGACTCGCCCAAGGTAGCCCTGGGGCTGGCGAAACCAGAGCTCTCGACCTCGCACTCGCTCGCTCCCCTTCTGTCCCCCTCTGCAGAAAGTCCCTCTCTCCGTCAGCGAGCTGAGAGATATGAGTGCTCGTTCGCACAGCGGCGTGTCGCCCGCGCACCTCGTCCTCGAGTTTGCACGTTTCAATCGTAGGAATGCGCGTTTCGCGGACTTCCTATTGCGAATCGTAAAGTTATCGTAGGGATTTTTTTCCCTCTTGAAACTGATAGTCAAATATCAAAGTTATAAAATATTTATATCGTTTTATTTATTTATATATTTAATAAAATGATACAAATACATATTTACAGATGACAAAATGTTCTTTTTTAATTTATTGTATATATAAAAGTTCCGCTATTGCTTACATTCAGCTTAAAAATATACAAAATTGTCTTGCCTCTAAAAATTTATACGATTGTCGCGCTAAATATAAATGTCTCCATTCACGAATGATGAAATTATTATTTTATCGACGGTTTTACCGTCGTGTCTGCTCGGCGAGCGCAGCGAAGGAAAGAAAAAGAGTAGGAGACAGGATTAGGGTCTCGAAAGCGCAGAGAACCGAGAAATACTGGAAACTGGATATCCAGCTTGTCCGGGACAGAGCGATAGCCGTGAACGAGATATCGCACCGCTTGCGCTCCACTTTACACATCTGCTTCTCGAGATCGAGGAGCGAGGATAAATCGACGGATAAAACCCGCGTAAGTGCGAGATAACGCGCCTGGAATCGATCGTCGCGCCGACCGATCGACGCCTCGTGCTCGGAGGATTATTTTACGACTGTAAAAATACGACTGTAAGTGAGACACAGATCTCGAATAGATCGCGAATACACGCTGTTTATCGTTCCGGCGGGAATCCTGCGTATTATTTCTCTCGTATTATCGCGCTTCCAATTTTTCTATTAAACTTTAAGTTACATTCAATAGGATCTTATATAGAAACTGTATTCGCCAATGTCGTTATAACTATCGCGACGTGCGCTGTGAATAAACGTGGTTTTATAAGCTGTAGCTACAGTGACACATTAAATAGAAACTGCAACACGTTTGATTCAGATATGAAGGTATAACTTTTTGACAAAGTAACGTAATTTAAGATAGATGTCTTGCTTAAAATGAGAGAATACAAACTTGATAAAATTGCATAATATGTGCAAAAGCTTGCAAAATATATAGTATACCGGGGTAATTTGAATAGCAGGGAAAATTGGATAATAGGAAGCATTTACGCAAATATAAGAAAAAACACGAGACGCTATGTTTTATATTTAAGATTGGAAACAAAGAGGATAATACTGTAGTCTGTATGGCGTCCCGTGTTTTCCTTATATTTACGTAAATGCTTACTATTAGCCAATTTTCCCCGCTATTCAAATTACCCCGCTTTACCCTAAATAAAATATTTATACAAGTTAATACAAGTGACTATACATCTCGGTTTTTTAGCGAGGATTGATTGACGGATTCCTGGCTCGGTTGCAAAAGAATGTCAAGGGCCAGTATCGCGTATCCTATTGCTCCCGATATTTAGCAGCCGTGGCGGTCGTGGCGATCCTAGTGATCGTGGCCGATACCAGCGAGTATTTCATGTCGTGCCCAGTCACGATAGCCTCGAAATTCGCGGTAGTCATCATAAATCTGCAGATCTAAATGCTCCCCCAATGGCACAATCCGGCCGATCTAACGAGTTGCGCGAATAGCGTCGGCTAAAGCCCATTAACGTTGATAAGAAAAATCCGAAAGATCGATACCGCCGCCCGTGCTGAAACGTGACAATGGCGCGTATACGGCTAGCAGTTGAGACCGGTCTAGCGTTGCGTTGTTAACGCGTTAATAACACCATATGCGATTAATGGCGCTGAATGGGGTCACGATTCTGCCGCGCGTACTAAAACTGCGTAAGATTGTCGATTGAATTTTCATTTCTTTCCAAGGGGCGACTTAAAAGTATAAATCATACACACACAAACACACAGTGTATGGAAATTTGAAAATTAAAATTATGTGGTTTAGATTACGATTAGTTTCGTCATTGATTTTGCGTACAAGATTAGAAAATGTCTAATATCAATAATTGATGTCTATTTTAATTTCCGTCACGATATGAATTCGCGATGTTGTTAGTTGTGCGCTCCAGTTTCGATCTAACCGGTGTATACCGTTCGCAGATCTCGATTCCGAGTAGACAGACAAGCTTAATCCACCATCACTTGAGAAGAGACATAAATTCTGCTTCCACCGAGGTTTCTACGAGATTATTGAAATACCAATACTAAATGAAATCAGGTTCTATATTCCGGATTATTGCTGCAAAAGTATGAAGTTGTCGGTCGCCGTGCCATTTCAGAGCAATTAATGTTGGTCGTTGGTCTCAATTTCGGTTAGCCCGATTTGTAATAGCACGGCATAGCAACAAATTAAAATCTAAAAAATGGACACAGTACACTAAAAAAAAAAATTCCAAGTAAACTTATAAGATGCATTTAGTAATGTAATTTTTTAAATATTTAATTAGTATTACTAAATGTAATAATAATAACAAAATATTTGATAACAATTCATTTTTATAACATTATTTTGTCATAATGATCTATATGTTTAATTGAAATTATTTCATCAAGGTTGTTGGTAACTTTTATCAAGACTAGATTATTAAAACCAATTTTTTTTCAGTGTACTGTACAAGCATCAGCAGTTTGACAGTCTTTGAAAAGATTGTATTAGACTCTAAGAAGACATTTTGCTTTAGTGAAATTATTACTGAAACTTGTAACTTAAAAATGATTATATTTCTAAAGATAATACATGTTAACATTGAAAAAGTGGCTTAGCGAATTAGACTAGCCGATATTATCTGCCTGAAAACGAAGGAAAATAAGAAAAGTTTACATTCTTCCGCGAGGGAACGATATAAATATTCTTTTAGCTTCGCAGCGAAATCCATGGTAATTACGGTTAGCGATTAATTTCTTCAGTATCGGTAGTTTACAAGCCTCGGCCGTGCGGTTTAATGAAGAAGCGCGACGGGGCTGGACGTATGCGCGGCGAGCTAGGAGGTATGCGCTTTATGCACAAAAGCCTGCGAGCGCCTGCGAGGAAGGGAGAAGGACCGGCGGAGGACCGGCGGTGGAGGAGCGGCGGCGGTTCGTTATGCCGGCTCCGCGAGGACAATTAATTATCTCCTGATTCCTTCTAAGAAACCAGTCCAAGTACGCCCGAGCGGGCACACCGACGCGACCACGGCCGGCCAGATGCACACGCATGCACCCACACGGCCGCCCGCGTGGACGGTGTTTTATAGACACATATGATGGAACACTCTCAGGCCGATCGTGTTTCAAACCGCAGAGAGACTTAACTGAGAAACGACACACGCTCTCCGCTATATCTACGCCCGTTGCCGGAGACTTTCGTCCGTCCGGGGCTGTTCGAGCCCGCCGCTTCTCTCTCCTCGCGGCTCTCCGCCCGGATTTCATTGTCACAATCGGCGTAAACTTGTGGTTTCCGAAACATGCGACATCGATCTGAAGGATTATCGATATCAGTTTCTCGTAATCATTTCGAGGAGGGGGTGGGAGGGGAGCGGATTCGATCAAATGACTCAGTCGACCATTATCGACAGCATTAATGAATAGTCTCCTGTGTTAGTCGGGATGATCGACGATTGTATTAATTTCGCGCAATCGTTCAATTAAATTGTCACGGTCTTCGGTGGAGAGATTTTATCGTGGCATTTACAAAGTACCGCGCGCTATAGTAAATTACGCGATATAGTCGAAGCAACAGGTTGTCAGAGTGCGCGATCGAATCCCCGGCGATGCTTTTAAACGTTTCTGGTTTCCGTTTACGCGACGTTTATAGATCCGTGGCTCAGAATCATCTCACGGTCCGTTTAACGATCCAACATTTTATCCGAGGAATCCGTCGGTGTGCCGTCGCGACACGGTTGCGGGTCATTAACTCGTCTAATCGCGCCTGGGCCCCAAAGGATAAAGACATTCATCATCATTAGAATGGATAATTATCACGAGCGCTGAACTTCGGGAGACGTGTATACCTACTTCTGGCTTGTCCGTTCATTAGGCGCCCGGGAGGAAGCTAACGGCTCGACGGCACCGCCGCGCCGGTGCGGGACTCGGGTGCCCGAGGAAGCCCACATCGCAGGTCTACGTGGACACGTGTACGCGTACGTGCCATACGATCTGTCGATCAGCTCGCCTCGCGGTTCGACCCGTCGAATCGTGGAATTGAAGTTCTCTTCTCGCTCGCGCTCGCTCTTTCCTCTCCGCCCTCCTTCTTCCTCCCTCCGCTTTTTTTTTTTATTCGTACGCGTAGTCGCGTACGAAGCGCGTGACACGTCCGCGGCATCCGGCCGCGTACGTGACGTCATACTCGTGCTATATTATATACCGGTAGACCACGGCTGCCCAGATGGTCCCGTATTGGCGTAGTCGACGAGTTGGAAATCAATGGTCGGTACGAGCGTCAGAATTTAACCCTAATCTCGGGGGTCAATGGGCGCGAAGTGTTCACGTTTGTGGATTTGAAGCCATTTCTGTACTTACGCTTCATTGATCGCTATTGATATTTTTAGTTGCTTTCAATTGCGAGTGAGCAAATATAAAGTACGCGTAATATCTTATACGTACGGTGACCATATTTCTCTTTGAGAAAAATAAAGGACACCGACACTTGTCTTTCTTCCATAAACAAGTGCAATGTAAATTTATTAATATTAATATTAGATTTTTCCTGAATATATATTTATTTATATGGAAAGAAATAAAATTTTATAAACTAAAACAATTAAGGTATATGTATAAAAAAAGAAACACATCTTTATTTAAACATTACGCAAAATATATAAAGGTGATAGACTAAAATATATAGGACATTTTATAAGACTTTTCAGAAATAAAGGACAAAAGTGAGTTTTGAAGAAAAAAAATGAATCTAAAGGACACAGGACCTAAAATAAAGGATACTGTCCTCTGTAATATAAGACGGATGGTCATCGTACTTGTACGTTAAAAAAAATGCGAAAATGTTTATAATAATATAATGAAATCAAATTCCCATATCAAAGGAATTTTCTGTCTTTCTCCAAGGAATCTCCATTTACTTCGTTTCTATCCGCTTTTTTGCAACAAGTAACGCGGAGCTGCGCATGCTCTCTCGCAGGTGCAACCCCTTCGATCACGTCGCAGAGGGTGGAATTCCGCGAATGGGAAAAGCGGGCTTGGAACTTGCGCGTTGGCTTTTCGTGACGCCCCCTCGAACCGGGAAAACAGAGTCACCACCATTGAGGAGGGTGGATCGGAAAGGGTGGCTGAGGGTGACGGGGTTATCTGACGTGGTCGCAAATCGCCGCGAGGTGGGCGTTACCGGCGATTCCTTTTTCTGCGAGGTGGCGAACTCCGCGGCAACTTCCGCCGGCTGTTTTGCGACAGGAAATTAGAATAATTCGATGATACGTAACTGTTGCGGCCAGAGCCAGAGGGGCGGCCTTCATTTGAATATCTGTATAATCGGAACGTCGTTGGGGCGGAACCAGAAAACGGCGGAGTCTGTCGTCGACACCTTCGCACCCTCGTTTCTCTAAGGGATGTGTAAAAAGCTTCCTTACGACTTCTTTTGGTCCTTTATCCTCGCTATTCAGACACGATAACAGCTTTTACTCCATTATGAAAAAAGTTTATCTTTTATTTCATACGTCATCCAAATGAAAGGTGTCATTCCGTTAAACTCGCAATTTTAAAAGTTAACAATGTGAAAATTGGAAGAATAATCCTTCGCTTACAATTCGAGATGTTACAAAATTAATTTTTCAGCAGGTAAAAATTAAAATATAAAACGAGAAAATAAAAAAAGTGTTTCCAATTTTCATCTAGATATGATCCGTTGAGAGTTACTTTTTCTGCGAAGAATGAAATGGTAGGGCTCCTTCTCGAATTCAGCGTTATGGGTATTTTGCCTTGTGCACGGGCACGAGTCTAGCGAGTAAGGAATTCATCAGCTAAAGGTTGGCAAACGCGCACCACCATAAAACCGAGTGATTTACGCCTGACACTTTATGGGTTACGGCCAGACGCCCCGACTTTGCGAATTTTTCGTCGATTTTCGGCCGGTGTTGCCCGTGCAAAAGTCGCGCCCGTTGATTCTTGCGGGATCGATATATATTTTACTCCGAATGATTTTAGGAAATTATATAAACATTGAAATAATTCATATTCTTGATGTATTGATTATTGAGCATTGATTACAGAAATTATGAAAAATTTTGTTTCATTTAAGATTTAAAATCTTTATTTAATCGTTTATATTGAAAGTATTATTGCAATATGTGTCTGTTTAAAAAAAATTGAACGGAGCACCTTGTATGTGTTCCCCTCGTATTTTAAAGTATTCCTCCCCATTTCTTAATATCAGGTATCCAGCAACGCCAATTATTAACCAATTAAGTCAACGTCCGTTGTTTTAAATTAATTAAATTTATGTTGATCTCAGGAGCGCACGCCAATTTCGTTGAATCATAAGGCTTCCAGAATATCGATAAATTGCACACCTCTCTCTCGCTCTTCCTCTCTTTCTTTCCGTCTACCACTTTCGCGTACGGTGGTGTACGTCTCTCTCCATACGTGTATCTACACGCTTACGCGCCTCCACACTCTGGTAGCCGAGTAACCGGAGAACTTGAGGAGACGAGCACGGTCGTCGATCGAAGCCTTGTCCTCCCTGCTGCGCTCTGCTGCGTATCTTTATTCGCGTCGTATAAAAAGGCGAACGGCGGTCTCTCGTGAACGATACAATCGCGTTAAAAATGTATTCCACTGAGAGTGTCGGAGAAAAAAAAAATTCCAAATGTCTCGCACGTTTCCATCTCGCGGAAACGAGAAAGAGCCATTTTCGCACGCTGTATCTTATAAATCTCGAAAGTGTGATATCTATTTCCCTTCTCCCTTCTATTTCTGCCATTATTATCTTTGCCCGTCCGCTGTGAAATGAAACTTTCACACGCGCGAAACTCCTGATCTCTTTCTTCCTTGCGGCCATTAATTGACCGGTTTAAGAATTTTTTGTCCCGTCGAACTTTTTTTCGGAACGGACCCTCGATAGTCGATGGGCCGAGAGGATGAACAGACGAATCTGTCAAAATATTGTCGACAGTTCTGTCCATTGTCGGACGATTTTCCGCAGGTTACAATATCCATGGGAGGGGGAGAGGGAAGTTCGCAAGAAGGGGGTCTTGTGCGGGTCAACATTTCGTTCATCGGTTCGGGATTGGGACGATCCCCGGAGGCAGGCCGATAGGTCAAGCGTTAACCGCTCAATTTCACAGACGGACCCCCAAGGAATTTCCTCGGTTCTTCAGAGGCAGGTGCCATTGTGCGCCCGTTTTTCCTCGGCTTCCTTTCATCAGGTCATTTTTCACGAAGAAAGCGTATAATGGCAAAAAATCAGACGTTTCAATTTCGATCGAATCATCTAAATTTTTTTATTCGACTGATATAAATAACGATTTAAAAAAATCGACAAAAAATTTTTCCCAGTCAAAATGATTTGTCGATAGCTTCTCTCTTGGGGAGAATCGTCATAATAATTCAAATCGCAGAATTTGATCGTTGAAAAATTTTTGAAATCATCTATTTTTATGTATAAACAATTTGTGAAAAATTTAAAGTTTATTAAAAGAAGAATAAAAATTTTTTTGACATCGAAAGGGAAGTAGGAATTAGGAGAGTAAGTTTACAAATATTTTTAAACTCGCTTTGCGCTTGATTCATCCTCGAGCTTGTTCTCTCTCTCTCTTTCTCTC
Organism: Tetramorium simillimum; assembly: GCA_011636635.1. NCBI lineage: Eukaryota > Metazoa > Arthropoda > Insecta > Hymenoptera > Formicidae > Tetramorium > Tetramorium simillimum. The sequence continues at coordinate 9,859 of VBVQ01003763.1, forward strand.
TCTTTCTCTCTCTCTCTCTCTCTCTCTCTCTCTCTCTCTCTCTCTCTCTCTCTCTCTCTCTCTCTCGCTCTCTCTCTCTCTCTCTCTCTCTCATCTCATCTCACATCTTACCAATACATTATACATGGCGCACAAACGTGAAGGAAATTACGAGGGATTAAAATGATAAGAGTGCATAGAGGCAGTACCGACCAATAAAAGGTCATTGACATCTTACTGGCGAATACGGCCCATACAATCGCCACGTTCACATCCACGCGCGCGTCTCTTCGTCAATAAACATGCGCATTACGCGACACAGTGCATATATATATGTATATATATATATATTTAACCAACACATAGAATTACCACTAGAGACAGAGAGCATTGCAGCGCTGAGCGTATGTGTATGTACGAGATTAAATTCGTTAGTAAGTGGCTTCGTTGACGTTATTCTTAACTGGTGGATATATATATATATACTTAAACATTTCTTTTCTCGGATGATCGCGAGACCTTTTAAATGAATCTGTTTTTACGAGAGCGCTCATGGAAATATCTTTTAAGTTTTTATCCCTGCTGCGCCAAGTGGATTCGATGGAAACGGAAATATACAAGTACCTCGAGATTATATACTTTCGAGTTCGGCGTACAAATATAACCGAAAATAAACGGTGCAACTTGAGAAAAGGTTTATTTTTGTTTAAGTTTTCAAGAGACGTTTCCCTGAATTCTAGATTTCAATATTCTAAAATTCAAATTGAATGCATGAGAGCGATGCTGGAAATTAAATGCCTTTAAGAGGATGTAGAACGTTAAGTCTAACATATGCTTTCTCAGACACGTTATATATGTACGGTGACCAGATTTCTTTGAGAAAAATAAAGGACACCGCCACTTATCTTTCTTCTACAAACAAGTGCAATGTAAATTTATTATCGTCATTAATATTTTTTTCCCTGAATATATATTTACGTGAAAAAAAGTAAAATTTTGAAAACCAAAACAATTATGTGTAAATAAAGAAATACATATGTTGCCTTTGGAAATTCCTTCCCATTTTTAAATTTCTGGAATCAAGAGGTAGTCCATTTACCGAGAGAAAGTGAAAAAAAAAACAGAGAGAGAGAGAGAGAGATAAAAAGGGGAAAAAGGAAAAAGCAGGATGTGGGGTATAGAAAGAAAATCTTTTATAGATTTTTTAAAATGACAGATTTATATATGATATGGATTTATGATATTTCCAGTAAGTATTTATTTAAAAACAAATAAAGAGAGAGAGATATGAAAAGAGGAAAAAGGAAAAAGCAAGATTTGGGGTGTAGAAAGAAAATCTTTTATAGATTTTTTTAAGTGGCAGATTTATTATATGGATTTATGATATTTCCATTATTTATTTTATTTTATTTATTTTTATTTTATTTTTTGTCAGTGTTTTAGGGGAGTTAAATCGGTCTCCTACAGATTTTATTGAAGAAGAGTTAGAATTAGTATCGGGGTTTAACATAGGTACGTTTATTTAAACATTATACAAAATATACAAAGATGATAATCTTATCAGTTAAATGCCCCGTGCACTTGCGCATCGAAACTCTTTTCTTTCTACACCCCATATCCTGCTTTTTCCTTTTTTCTCTCTTCATCTCTCTCTGTTTTTCTTTCACCTTCTCTCGGCGTGAATCGTGAATGGACTGCCTCTTGATTCTGGGAATTTAAAAACGGGAAGGAATTTCCGAAGACAAATGAAGGGAAAGGGGTAAGAAGAAGAAGACGAAGAGAGGACAAGCGCCGCGACGAGAAAAGAGAAAGAAAGAGTAGGAAGGTGGCACGTATGTAAGTGACGTAGGCAGAAAGACATGTGGTGGGTGTGAGCTACTGGTATTTTATTGTTGGCTTGGCGTGATTTGTGGTGTTGTTGTATTGTCGTTCGAACGGTTGCTCTCTCTCTCGTTATGGGGTGTACCCTGGGGTCAGCTCATAGACCATTTCTGAATAACACGTACAGCGATTCCGTAACTAAGTCTCAGTTACGAATAACGTGTGAGATACCATAAATGTAAATCACACGGTCGTTGAATAGTTTTATTCCGCGTTAACCAATTTCTAAGTCGGCCTCTGACGTTTTATCGTCCAGGCCGACCGGACGGTCATGGTATACGCGCGTTTCCATCGTGATAACATTAACACCTGCGACATCCAGTCACGATTGTAATCGGTAATACCTCTTGCAAAATGCTGTGCCCACGGAATGGCATTTGAGCACGCGCGACACTGCGACATCTTTAATAAGAATAGCCGAATGAACACGATTGACTGAAAACCAGTTTGCGTCCCGTCCCGGTAAAATTTGTCACAGTGTAGAACGATGAGGTTGAGAGTGGCGAGAAAGTAATCGCGAAATTCGAGGCGGTCGCGCCGAACGAGAGAATAATTCTAAAGACGCGCGCATAAATAGAGAAACCCCGCGAGATAAATTACGTCCCCGCAATAGAGCGGCAAACCGGCAGACGGATAATCGAGATTTTTGAAATTAATTGCCTCGTAACGTGCGTTTCCCGAAAGGCACATAAAATCCCCGTTGAGTACCGATGGGCCTCGAATATAAATTACGCGTTCCTTGAAACACTCGCACTTTGCTGTCCCTCCACTTGCGCGCGCTCTGATGCATTCGCAGGGATGCATTCAATATGTATATGATATTGAAAACATTGATAAAGGTATACTTGGTGTTGATACTTGACGCCAATTTTTTGATAAATTATTTAGATGCTTACACTGAAAAAAAATTCTGGTTAAAAACGGTTATTGTAAATAGAACTCAATACTTTACGTATAATAATCAGAATTCCTATTATAATAACCAGAATATTTGATTACGCCTACAAGATTTTCTGATACGTCCGTTTTGAACCAGAAATTTTTTCCGTGTCTGTTATTGATATGAATATGACAAGCGTGGATATTTTTTTATATTACAATACAAAAGTAAAATATTAATTTTTAAAATTTTATCTTTTAATGTATGAGCTTATGCAAGACAAAAGTTAATTTAAATAACATTTAATGTTTAAATAGAAAGATATTTGACATTTAATATCAATATCTTTCATATTTTTAAATTTTACGATAAAGTATTGGATATCGAAAGATCGTTGGCATTATTTAACGACAAAATGATCGAGTAAAAATATAGATGCTTAAAATGATTGGTCGCAATCCTGCTTCGTTCGAGAACGCGCGAGCATGCCCGTCGACAATAACGATATGACGAGACGCGCCGATAGTTACGTAGCTTGTTGAGAAGGAAAATGTACGGAGTAACCCTCTTGCTTCATCGTTACCCTCCCACATGATTTATAGAGACGAATTTATAGTCTTATTTGTGAGGTAACGTCGTTAGAGTCGGCCCTTAAATTTTGTGTGCTCCAATACTTTTCTTTCTCCTTCCTACTTCGATACTGGAACTTTCGTCTGTATCGTCGAGAGACTTGAGATATGTCGTGTCTTTGTTAAGCAATTTAACCTACCATTTTACCTCTTTAACCTACGACAGCTTGATCACATCCCATAATTGATTTAGATTAAGTTTTACATACTGTTGCCGGGGAATGGCGGGCTTAAGATATTTTATTTCATTCAGTTGGAGATTTTTGAAAATATAAATCTGACATTTTTTCCTCTCCTCAACGGTATGTGACTCTGTCATGTCAGACATGCAACGCTCTTCTCGTCACACCGGTCAAGGAGTTAATTGTCGGAGCGCGGACTATGCTTGCATTTTCTGCAGGTACATGTTCACCGAGGCGACGCGCGCTTGCGGAAATAACAGGGAGATGAAGTGCACACGCGGCTTTACGGTTAATCGTAAAATAACCGCTCGTTTCCCCGCGACATAAACTTTATCGGCCGTCATACCGCGAAATCGAGTCTCGCGCGATACGGGAGAGACGTGCGGCATGCCGCGTTCTCCCATACTTCCGCGAGGTTTCCACTTTCTCGCGGGACGCGACCGGGCAATTCCGCCGATAAGACCTTGATTCGCGTAGCCGTGGGAATCGATTTGACGCTCGTTACATACGACGAGGTCGCACATACCTGAGCGCATGCCCCCGCGATACTCCGTGCGTGTGCGTTTTACGTACATGCTCGAGTATCGCGACTCCTCTGGCTCTGGTATCGATTGTTCGACCGAGAGCCAGGTCGAGAGGGATATCCCGTTTCCACGGGACACATAATACTCGCATTCCCGCGGACCTCCGTTTATTTCTTCGTACCATATCTCAGTATTCCACGCGCGAACCACTTACGACCGCGATGACAGATAAGGGGACACATGCGCGGGCTAATGATGAATTACTGTGGTGTCCCGCGATTTGGGACAAACGCACGTTCGGTAAACAGATCAACAAGCGCTTTCGAGGCAGGATAGCATAATCAATTTCCTAAGATTTCGTCGACACGGCAATTAAAACAAAATAATCAGATCCTGTTCGTTTAATTATCATTCTGCCGTGCTTAACGGTTCGTAGATCGCTTTTAATTACTGTTCGTTCATCGCCGGAGTTTCTTTCGTTAGCTTACGGAGCAATTATTTCATCGACGGAGACTTCCTGTTCGAACCCGGCGGGCGGATTGATGGGACCGCATTAGCCAATTAGAATCTCTCGCATTCGCGATAAAGCAGAATCATGCTGTTGGTTATTTCAACGGAAGGCGAGGGAAAAAAAAGAGATTTATGAGAAACGGAACGCCGATCAGAATCGAGGATTTTCGCCCGCAGCCACGGCGACCGTTAGAAAGATTTTTTCGGATTGCAAATTTGAATCTCCTTTTTTACGATCATTATCCGTAACGATCATCATTAAAGCGTTTCTACAAGCGGTCGATTATTACGCAGGAAATATCGGAGAAACGCGCGAGTATTTGTATATTAAGTTTAATTTTCTATATACGACGTTCAGAGATCGTGACGACTTTTTTATCACGAGCTTTCGGTGCCATCGGGCTCGCCCCAATGAATCTCATTGATTCAATAAACGAGCATATTATCGCCGAGTTCTAATGGGGTTTTAACCCTGCACTGTATGATTTGTTATTTTGGCGGTGTGGTCTTATTTTCGTTAGATCCAAAATAGACACACTTGGAAGGCTTTTGCTTACGAAGTCTCGTTTCCACGGGATAAATAACGTAAAAATAAATGCCGATCGGGAAAACAAAATGCCTTCCGCAATTTGTACGAATAACAAATAAAAAAATATTTCGAAAACGTCGCGTCGCGCGCGAGGTGTCTTCCGTCATCGATCGGAGCGAGCTCGGGCGCTCGATCGGAGAGAGAGAGAGAGAGAGATCGGAAGCGGAGCAGCGACGCGGCCACGTGTAGCGCCGGCGAACAAAACATTAGCAGCGCGAGTGTCGACAGGGAGACGGGTGGAGCCGGGAGGGGAAGGCGAGCCGAGTCGAGAGGTAAGGCGAGGTGAGGCGGATGTAGTGCTGAAAGACAGCGGGGTCGTTACTTAATTCCATGCGTTCGCTTAAATAGAACGACTTAGACTTAAGGTAGTCTGCAAAAATGAGGGAACACGCCGTTGTAGGAGAGCCCGGCGACTTGTTCGTGTATACGCGTACACGCGTTCCGCGAGAGAGAGAGAGAGAGAGAGAGAAAGACAGAAGGGGAGAGCGTGAAGGTGCGCTCGCGAGCGCGAGCGCGAGCGCGCGCACGGATCCCGCGACGTCGGGGGTGCCTACTGGTTTTGATATACGAGCGCACTAATACACGCATCGAAACGGCGTTACACGCGTGAGTCATATCGAAAACCAGTCTCACCGAGAGACGCACACGCGCGCCGCGATGAAACGGGCGGCGGCGGAGCGAGAGGAGCCTTTGAATATTTCAGGCGTGCTCGCGAGGCGCGCGCGCGCGCGTGTATGCCGTTACGAGGGCGTGTGAGTAATCCCACCAGTGTGCTCCTCGATCCGGGGACACGCACGTGAGATTAAAATCCGCGGACCGTGTGTGCGTGCGTGCGTGCGCGCGCGCGCGCGGTGCCGGTTATTAACGCACAGCGTCGGTGTGCGTTACGCGCCGACTTGTTATCCGGTTTCGCGAAATTGTTTTACGAATCCAGGTGACGATCGACGATCGCGGGGGACCTGTCCCGTGACAGTCCGATCGCGCAACTCGTACCCGGGCCAGTTTTTCCAACTTCTTCACTGAAAAAAAGAAGATTGGTTATAATAATCCAATCTTGATAAAAGTTACCAGCAACCTTGGTGAAATAGTTTCGACTAAACGTATAGGTCATTATGACAAGATAATATTATAAAAATGAAATGTTTATAATTGTTATCAAATGTTTTGTTATTATTATTATGTTTAGTAATATTAACTAAATATTCCAAAAATTGCATTACTACACTGAAAAAAAAATTCTGATTAAAAACGAACGAATCAGAAAAATCTTGTAGAATTGGTCAAATATTCTGGTTATTGTAATTGGAATTCTGATTATTATGAGTTATAAAGTATGAGTTCTATTATAATAACCAGAATATTTGATCAATCCTACAAGATTTTCTGATTCGTCCGTTTTCAGAATTTTTTTCAATGTAAATGCATCTTTACTTTACCTAGAATAATAAATTTACCTAGAATTTTTTTTCAGTGTTGGTAAGCTAACTAATAGTTAAATCATACGTCTGAACTTGTCTAATTTGAAGATAAAACAAAGACAGATGTATGATTTAACCAGTTAGCTTTCCAAGAAGCTCGAAAAATCAGCCTAAGAGTAATTTTCCGTAATTTCGAAGGTCGTGTCAAAGGAGAACCTAAAATGACCATGACATTTTCAAAAGAGCGCTTGGTATCCCCGAACTAATAATAGGATAACTGTAAGAATTAAAGGGAAAGAGAATAGCGTGATTGTGTTGAATTATCGTGTCGAATTACTGTTAGCGTGATATTACATTTTAGTTTAGGCACCGACATCGTTTACGAAAGCATATCTCTATGTTATAACATCGAGGCAATATTCAACGTCGTGGAGAAAGTTATTTGGTTCTCTATGCTCCTTCGTCCGAGACGAAGTCGGTAAATAATACGCTACCGTGGGATGCGATTTTCGCAGGCGTGATTATTGATCGATGCGATCGTGACCGCCGATGCGGATTTCTCCATTTGTTTAAGGAGAATAGCGAGCGTGATTGCTTTGACGAATGATGGAAGGTAATACGCGAGTAATGGTTTTACTGCGAGAGCGGACGAAATTGCATGTGCAGTGCCGGGATATAAGATCGCAATGCACCAAATACGAGAGACGTATTAAATGAATGGAGTTTTGACGTGGACGAAATTGAATTTACGAGTTTCCAAATCGCAGGGAAATATCGTCACTCACATATTTAATTCGCACACTGAAAAAAATTCAGGTTGAACACGAACGAATCGGAAAATCTTGTAGGCGTGATCAAATATTCCGGTTATTATAATAGAAATTCTGGTTATTACAAGTTATAAAGTATTGAGTTCTATTATAATAATTTCTATTATAA
>VBVQ01003764.1:0-17387 GCA_011636635.1 Tetramorium simillimum
AGAAAAGAAATGTATATATATATATATATATATATATACATATATAAGAAAATGTATATATATAAAAGAAAAAAATGTACCATATACTATAAAAAAATATATAAAATTTTCATAACAAACAAGTATAAAATTTGTTAACATCTCCATTATAAATGTGACTTTTATATTTGCTGTTCATAGTTCATTTTACACACTTTTTTTTATAGTGTGTGCTGAGATAAAGCGCTGTAAAAAAAGTAAAATTACATGAACATCAAAAATAAAATCATATAGAATTTATATACTTCCGTTATGAATCGTATGATTTGCATAATTGTTGTCCATATAGTTTTACTATTTTTACAGTACACGCTGAAACAAAATGCCTTGAAGCTTAGAAATAATCTGCGTTATTTCTTTTTTTTGCAAAATGCAGGCTTTCAGTCCTGATAAAGACCTTGTGCGGTCGTTAAATCCGCATTGCTCTTTTGCACCGTCGAACCAGCGTACGTCCGCGACTCCGTGCACGTTTATCGTCCGCGGCTCGTAATCGCGCCGTACGTAATAATTCCGTGTTGATATCCTGAGAAATTCCACTGGGGTATAAATAGTGGGCCGCAAAGCAGGCTCACGGTGAAAGGAGTAAGGGCATATCACGCTCTGGCGAGCTTATTCTTTTTCGCGATCACTGATCGTTACACGTCGGCCAGTTATATAGGGTGTTATAAAACCGCTGGGCATTTCACCTAAAAAAAGATATGTAAAATTACGCGGAAAAATAAAATTCATGCGATTTATAACGCAAGTATACACATACATTTCCGTTATATATTTTGAGATTTTTATACTCTTACACCTTTTTTTTACGATACTTATTCCTTGTCTGACACGAAGTCGATATTTCTTTCGGGAAAACACGCAAGCAAGCAAATGACGTAGCAATAATATTCGAAATTGATTTTTCGTATCTCAGGTAGATCTCTCGCGTTTCAATAGCGTTTCACAATCAGTTTGAGACTCACAGGTGCGAAAACACGTGGCGTTGGAAAATGAAAAGTTGACGTAAGCAATGACCTCCCTCTTTTTTCTCACCTTTTCTCAGAGAGAATTTTTCTTTGAATTGTTCAGGCCAGGCCTGAACGCGATTTGATAAGCCCACGAGAAAATAAAATTTATATGACAGGAAAAATATGTATAGTTAATATACGCAGCATGTAAAAAATGAATAAAACAAAAGATATTTTGATAATTGACATTCTTGATATTTTGTCGAAGAGAGAAAAAGAGAGATGAGATAAGAGGATATATTGGATATACTACTATATCTGTACATTATCATGAAGCAATTGTATATAATTATGCAATTATCCAGTTAGATGCAGCATTGGATACCGCACCTTTATGTTACCGGTTAATGATCGCTTGACCAACTTGGCACTGAATTTATCTTTGCAAAAGTGAGATTATCGCAATTTATTTTTAACGTTATATATCCACGTAACATAATGAGCCTTAAATTCAAATCCTGTGAAAAGCTTAATTAAAATTAATTAAAGAATATAAACTTGTTATTTACTTACAAACTTAGTATATGAAGAGGTTCTTATTTTGAACTATTAGTGAATTATTTAGCGCTTGAACACCTCGTATTGTATAAGGTGTTTTCAGTTTCCCATACTTCCTTTCACGTACCGATTATCGTAGTTAATTTGATGTAACTTTCCCCAACTACATAAATATGAAATTTGAGGAAAATCGTTGGCATTACGTGGAAATTTCTCCTTATAAACGTACGTCATTTTGCAATGTAAAAAGTAAACTTGCATCTTTATCACATAATTATATTCTAGTGTCTCGTATTTTCTTTTAAAGAAAATATATTAAAAAATAAGATTTTACGAGAATTAGGTTTATAAAATTGGCCGACTGGATCTGAAATAATCCAGCTTACTCCACGCACACAAATTATAATTTTAATATTAAAAATATTTTTAAAAATCTGAGTAAGTTTTAATAAATTTTACAACTAATTTGCAATAATTATATTGATAGAATTTATTAGTTATTTAAATTGCAAAATCTAGATTCGTAGCTCCTCGGAGAAATTTGATCCTTTCCGGAAAATCGAACTTCGACCTCAGCTTCTTCGAGGTTTCTTCCGTCATAATTCGTCTAATGACCGGAAATATTCCCTCGCGAAAGAGTTTACATTTTGGAACAACATGTTTTCGCCAGACGATTCGCACGAAATGAAAGGCGATATCACGCTGGCCTTTTTTTTCATTGCGTCATGCTCGTCTTGCCACTATCTCTTTTCTTGCAGGCGTATGTTTTTCTTATCTGGTTTTCCACGCCCTATCTCATCTCTGGGAACGTCACGCCGCAACACTCGCACGCTCAATATGCGCAAAATGAGACCGGAGTAAAAGCACATGTGGCTTCCACAATGTTCGGTATGGTTCGTCACACGTAAACTCGATCATGTATATTTTATTATACATTATAATCTGATTATATTCTACTGTGTGGGTACATACATCATAATCCTATATTTTTCTTATTTACATTACAATCCGATTATAGCATCATATCCTTAATCTGATTGTATATTGTTTTATTTATAATGTCCGATTATACATATATCTTATTATAGAGGTCAATTACACAATTTATCATAAATATTTTTAAATATCACGCATCATATTTTCGTGAAAAGTAAAAAGGTTCTTTTTAAAACAAATTATTTAAATCATTAATCAAATTAAGTATGTATCTCCGATAATTAATAGATTCCGAGAATGCTCTTTGTTCTGTAAACGTTGGGAATTTTCCGAAATGCGAGGTAACGGGACATCTTACAAGCGTTTTCTCGGAAAGTACCCGAAGAAACTCTCAGCGTCAAATAAATTATTGCAGCTTGCCAAGCCAAGCAAGTAAGTTTATCGACTGCAATATCACGGCTTCGTCCTGCGCCGTATACATTTGCCGCATCGGATATCTCATTGCAGCCTCGATGAGACTGTAGATATCTCCCTCTTTCTCTGTGTTGAGTACAAATCCTTATTCACAATACCCGGTAGGTGGTTTTCTCGTTATCGATCCTCTCCTTTCACCTTTCCTCCGTTGTTTTCTTTTCTCCTTTTGCACCTTCGTGCGACGATAATGGATTTTTCCTCTCTTGGCGCGAGAAACGACAATTAGAGTCGCGAGTTTCTCAGCCGCGTATTAGTTTTGAGCGGAAATATGTGTGTCAAGTACATGTAACAACGGTGCGATGCGATCAATACCCTCTCTGGACAGGGTAAATTCCCGTATTTAAAATCGCGCCAGCGAGCAGTTCCGGCGATCCCCGACCCGGCGGCAATTGATTATTTTCGCGATACGAGAACGAGAAAGGAGCACCACGCGCATCGTCGCTTCGAGATAATTCTGACGTCATTTTACCAGGAAATTATGCGCCGTACGTTTGATGTATGAATTTTTATCGCCGTTTTTAGAGAATACAAAAAAAAAACCGTTTATTCGCCTTCAGACATTTTTCGATTAATTTGTAATCTCATGGCTATAAGAGAAATAGTTTCCAATTTATATGCATTGTCATTTTCAAGAACCTTCTTTCAATGCTGTTTTCAAATAATTTAATTATGACACTTTCAAATAAACACGTTTGCAGAGGCAGACCTTTTTCGAAATCCCCTTCGCGATAGAGAACATTGAAGCAAAGTACGAACATCTGCGAAGACAATCACACCGATGTATTGGTAGGGATATCAGGAAGAGAATTAGGCTTCATGAAATAGTAACGCACTGTTGTCTTTGGATTTTCAATGTTGTACCATAAAGTAACCTAAGGCGAACTGAAAAAGATTATATTGCACATGAATATAACGTAATATATAATCTTTTTTTACTCTTTTATAATAAATGTGACAAATTACTTAAAAATACTTAATATAATGTGATAATTCAAAATATGTCACAATATTTGCTACAAAAAGTATTGTAAATTAATTAAATTCTGCGATTCATGTAATACGAGGCGCTAAAAAAAAAAAGGTGAAAAACATTGTGCAATTGATTTTTTTTGTAATTTGAATCGTCTTAGGCGAACGCATGAAAAAGGAACTATTCGATACTTAGGCATTCTATTTGACGAATAAGCAGTTTAAGAAGTTTAAAGAGAGTTCCATGGCATCGGTAGTTATGATTACAACGCGTAAATAATCAATATTTTGAGGGAAACAGAGAAATTAAGTGTAGATCAATATTTGTAGTTCGGCTGGTGACACGTTAAATACCCCTCTCTCCCCACCAAAAAAAAAGAGCGCGATCAAAAATAATAAAAATTATCTAACTACAAAAAAAATAAAACTATATTATGCAGATATACAATGCAAATTCAAACGATGCTGCATAAATAAGAGTAAATTACACGTAAGAAAAGAGCGCAAAATCTAATAGAAAAAAAAAATCTTTTGATAACATCGTAACTATTTGTATCATTATCCACATGTTGCTCAGATCTTGCCGAAAAAATATCGTGCAACAATATCGGCGATTAGAGCATACAAAGAGAGTTAACATCTCGCGCGTATCATGTAATTATACCGATTGTTACATTTTTAATTAACGGTCCAGCTTTAACTCTGTACAGTGCGTCATGGATGTATCGTTATCATACTGTGTAATACGTTTATCTAAAATTCAAATTTTTGGAGATTTATTTCGCTTCAGCATCGTAGTATATCCACGCTAAAATACCCGCGTCGAGATACCCAATGTTTCTCAAGTCCAATACTTTCTCTTCTCTCTTCCGTCTTGTAGAAAAGTCAGATCTTACGTAACTTTACTACGGTATGTATACACCATATCATAGATTAAAGATACAACTTGTCGACAGTTGCACAGAGTTTGAGCGAAAGCTAATAAGAAGTAGGATAATGCGCGTTTAAAGAACTACGATCTCCCTCTTGTTCTCTCTCGCGGAATGTACGTTTGATTGGTCATTAGCTCTTGTTAATGCGCCCACCTTTCTCGCCCTCCCCACCCCTCCCATTCTATCCCGTCTACCGCTTTGCCTTCCTACTTGCAACACGCAACTCGTCACAATCTCTCATCTACTAGTAAAACGCGCATATAAATACAACATTATCGTTTCCAATACATACAAATACTTGACCCCTTTCCCCCTTAACCTATTAGATAGATATTAGATAGATGTATCGAGAAAAACGGAACTCGTGGTTGCACATCACATTACTAAGAGCACTTAAACCACGCAACACTTAACTGCGTTATAAAAATACGCAATATTATTACAATAAAATAATTATTCATAATTTTTAGTTCGATTAACTGCGTTTACTTTGACGAAAGTTCGTTATAGCCTTGCACGTTATCACAGTGTACGATAGTTTCCTTCCTTGCACTGCCTGTAGAATTTCCACGAGAACGCAGCGATTGCCATCAGGCATGTAGTAAGGATAATACCACCTGCAACAAAAAGATATGCATATTTAGATATTTAAGGATACACATTTGCTACATCAATGAATCAAATACAGCAAAACATTATAATAAAAGAAAATTATTTAAAAAAATTCTTTTATAATACTTGTATGTTATTCTAATGCTTTTAATAAAATTTGTCTACTTTTTATTTTTTTATCACCTTATTAAAGATATCAATAATCAGATAGATATCAATAGATATCAATGATTTAGATGAAAATGATATCAATAATTCAGTGATAGGTCTAGCAAAATAAGTCGTTTACATACCAAAGAAGCTTAGACCATCAAATTGGCGATCCTTAGAAGGTGCAGATGTTGGTACAGCTGTTGTCTTTGATGCAGCCGTGCTAGTGGGTGTAGCTGTAGACGTTGAAGTTGTTTTTGGAGGAGTCGGTTCAGCTGTAGTTGTTCGTGCAGTAGTACTCGTTGTAGTTGTGGTAGTAGGTTTAGTAGGAATAGTAGTTGGTGCAGCCGTAGTAGTAGAGGGTGTAGATACTGTAGTAGGTGGTGAAGTAGATAATGTAGTAGATGCAGTAGTAGAGTTTGTATCGTTCGTAGTTTTAGATGTAATGATTGATGGCACAGCAGTCGTTTGTGCTTCAGACATATGTAGCGTACCTGAATGCATGAAGAATCCATACATTATTTCTTTTAACATATTAAGATTGTATATAATTCAACCATAATTGAACTCGAAAATATCTTCCACGAATAAAGTAAAAAAAAATATATTTAAAATTTTAAAATGTTTATCTCTATATTTCTTTGTACAATGTGTACACGTGCACTCATGTGCATCACATAAGTATCAAGTAAAATAATTTATTTAAAACTTCTTTCTTCTTAAATTATATAATAAAATATTCATACTTGAAAGAGCAAAGCAAAAATAAAATTTGCATTAAATTTCATTCTGCAATGACATTAAAACGTCTTCAGATGCTATCTTTTGCTATTTTAAACGTTAAATAATTTCTACTGAATTTTCCTACGCCTTTGTATCGAATTTCGACACAATCTTATCTTTCAGTCGTTGGCAGACGCGCGTCAAAATATAAGCACACATTAGAACATAATATGGGGGCAAAATATCTATCTTCTCGTGGTGACTCCCAACCGCGATAGCATTGCGGTTTAGCATACATCGTTTATCGGTGACCGCGAATGTGTACTGCTGGCGACGACGAAGCATTAACCGTTTGACTGCGGACGAGCACGATCGCACTTCTTGCTTGTTCCACTAAAATTGCGACGGGTGCAATCGCGCTCTTTGCTTCGAAAATGCGAGGGTACGCATTATCGCTGCGTGACAATTCGAGTTGCACGAAGTCGAGAAAATCAATTTGCGTGTATATGATATATTGTGTTTTATTACATTTTATTTCATTTGTAATGCAAAAGAAATTTGCACGTGCAGAACACAAATGCAATGCGTAGACGAATAACGTTATATTTATATCTAATATCATTGCATGTTATGTTAATTAAAATTATTAAAGCTAACGTGTCCAGCGATTAAAAAAAAATTTGTTTCATTTTTCATGTTCAAAGTTGGAGTTTAATAATTCTTGAATAATAAAAATTTTCCTTTTTGCTCGTTTACGTCGTTTTGTATGTTTGCACAGTCGTCGATCACTTTTTATTTAAAAAAAAGCGTTTGATCTTGGTACAAGATTCTTATCCTAACAAAACAAGATGAAAACCGCTCGTCGCATTTCCAGAAATTCCAGAGATCGCGCATTTTATTCTGCCGCAAGTTCAGCACCGACGCAATCAAGCGGTGTCCGCAGTCGGTTAAGCCGTCGCGCGTCCGATCGTTATCGTTCATCGTAGTAAAGATTCGGCCGGTGGTGGACGGCGAAAGATCAATAGCAATCTACTCGAGACCGCCATCGTCTAACGAAGGTCGAACGCGCGCAAGAGACATAAGTAACGTCTTTTTTTTTTTTTTTATAGCTGAACCAATATCGAACCGTACACTCTGCATTAGACTGAAATAGACTTACGTTCAAAATTCGACAAAAACGAGAAGGAAAATTCCCGTACAGTATACAATAATAAAAAAAACTTGTTAGTGGACCGACGTAACGGTTTGACCTTTTTTTTCCCCCGCAGTCTTCACGGACTTCCCGCGCGAAACAAAAATAGAAAATATTCTCAACGTCTCGTACGTGCGCGAGAGAGCGGAATGCGGGCGAAGTTTCGTGATCGCCGTTATCGCGGTAATTCGACGCGGGTAGGCGTCGCGGACGGGACGCGGAAGTTCCGCGGCGGCACCCGGCTCCATCGAGCGCCTTCAACCACCATTCTTAACGTATACGCGCGAGCGGCGCACGCCGGACTATCGGAGTCTGAATTCCAACTTACCGTTCTCAGCGTGCACCAGCGTGCCGACCGTCAGGCCCAGCAGCGCGAAGATCACGTACGCCGACTTCATTTTGGTGTTCGAAACCCTCGGAGGGATATATCGGAGGCCCCAACCTCGTGCTTCTCGAAGCGCTGCGCACCGAACGTTGGAGAAGAACGGCACACGACGCGCACCACCACCGAACTAAGCGAGCGCGAATGGCGTGATCGCGCAGCGACCTGCAACGACCGCCGTGCGCGGTGCCAAGATGGCGGCGAGAACGGCGCAGTTATCGCGCGGCTCGGTAATCCCTAGGCAGGAGAGCGCAGAGACGTACGGCTCCATTAATGCCCGGCCGTACTAACTGCACTAGTTCAAAGTGTGTCCTTTTCTTTCCCATGTGAAAGCAGGTGGAAAGAGAAAGGTACACTCTGAACAAGTGCAGTTTGTATGGCGAGACATTAATGGAGCCGTCTGTACTCTTCCACTTTCTACACTTTCTCACGTACTTTCTGCACTCGAACTTACGTTCGCGCTCTTTTCTCTTTATGACTCTCGAGTATATGTCTGTTTCATTTTAGTGCAGAAAATAGTAAGAGTGCAAGAACAAGGTGTAGAGAATAGATTCATTTTTGTTCCCTAGGGACTAAAAATTTAAGAGAGAGAAGAGGAAGAAAATCGAACGTACTTACCGTCTAAGTGGAATATATCGCGGTATCCTGGACAAATTAAGGGATGAAAGGGAGATCGAAAAGCACGCCATATTTACGCGAGATGTGAAATTTGATGTAATTTCTTCCACTTTAGCATTTTTATGTTAAAAGCTGCTCGAAAATATTTTATAGGAAACATTTATTTCTATATTCTGCTTGTATGTTATTAATAACTTTGCTGATGTGTTATCTGTCTATTACTCATACTTATTGTATTTAACCTATTATTCGCCAATTCTGTACGTACTCAACAAAATTATCATTGTTACATTACTTACATGTTTTTAACTTAATGTACGTCAAAGAGCCTCATTAGATAGAATAATCATAGTATAGCGATATTATGGCTAATCAAATATATTACTTTGAATTTTCAAGGAAACCTTATCCATAATGATATATACATATATTATTGTTAATTAAATCAATTAGAACAGAAAAGACAAATAATTATATATTTGAGAGAAACAAGAAGACTATTTTATAAGCGATATATGAATTTTTCAGTAAATTTTATGTTTTGTCCTGAAAAAAGAGAAAGAGTTCCTTAAAATAAGTTTTTATTTTTAAAAAATTTGAGAGAGAGATGCACCTCTTCATGTGAAGTAGGAATCCATTATTCAAATTCAATTTCTATCGTCACTATTTTTATTATTTCTTGCCTCTGACTGATTTAGATACTACATTTTCGGAATATCAAAACTCAAATAACACGACAGGCAAAAGTGATTTTTTTATAGTAATTTGAAAAACCGAAAATATACCAATTTCATAATCAAATCTCTTTTCTCATAATATCTAAAATTTATTTCCGAAATTTATTGACCGAAATTACAGCGACATTAATCTTCCTTCTACAAAGATATTTTTCAAATTTTATAAAAGCTACAATTCCTATCTATCTGAAAGATATTTTTCAAGTTTTCTAAAAAAAAATGGGACAAGCGATGCTTTTTATGCACAAAATCTAAAATAATGAATCTAAAGTCACGATCTTATTCTGAATAATCGCTCCAGAACGAGTTTCCCGCAACGAGTTACCCTATCGAGTGTAGTATCACCAATCTGCTCGACTACCCCCGCTCTTCTCGACAATCGCCAGAGAGTGGTGCCCCCTAGAGCGTTCTAGGGGCGGGGGAAACCGGGGACGGCAACGGTCGGGAATGCCGATGATGCGCGCTCAGGCGCTGACGGGTTCAGTGCTGGTGCTCGATGCGAGGCGAGTGCGCGCGACGGTGCAGCACGAGTGGTGCTCGCGCTCGTACGGGCCTGTTTTCGTTTGATCGTCGTGGAGCGTTCTGGCCACCGTCGTGCACAATCGCGATACGATCCGGGGGTTGATTTTGCCGCGCGGTGAAAGAGAACGATAACGCGAACGTGCACGCGCGCGCGCGCCCCAATATCCCGCGGGATCGGACAGTAGTTTGCAAGGATCTCGAAAGAGGAGCATCTTTATTTGTGAAAGAGAAGAGAAGAGAAGAGGGTATATTCTTGATTGGCGCGAGGTCACGGGGCGCCAATCTACCACGGGGGTGGTGACGAGGGCTCGCGGAAGCGCGGGTGAACGGTGCGGCGTTCCGGGGTGGCAGCAGCGGGGTGGCTCGCGGTGGTGGCCAGCCCGCGGATAAAGGGCGAGGGAAATGGGCCGCTCCGCGTTTGATACGTGATACGAGGTGCGTGAGCGTGCGCGCGCGCGCGCTCTCTTTCCCCCTACTGTACGGAGCAGCCCCGCGCGTGTGTATGTGGCGTGCGTGCGTGTGTCGTCGTCGACCTCCTCGTCCTCCCCGTTGTCGTCGCCGTCGCCGTCGTGCCGTGCCGCGCCGCGGAGTCTGTGTGCCGCCCGATTACGCGTGTGCGTTGCGTGAATGAAAAACGAAGAAGGGGGAGGGCCGTTTGTTACCCCAAGATTGCCGACGCGAGCGTCGTCGTGGGGATCGTCGTCGCCGTTGCCGTCGTCGTCGCCGCCGCCGCCACCACCGTTGCCCCGACGCGCGACTCGACGTCAACGTCGAGAGCAAGAGGGGTAGTGGGCTACTCTTCGTGAAGATGCGGCGCGATCGGACGACGGGAAAGGGTGGTGTCGTCGCGACAACGACGACAACGGCGGCGACGACGATATCGTTGACGACGTCGTTGTGGACAGCGTCGTCGATGTCGATCCTGTCACCGAGCGCCGTGTCATCACCGATGTCGACGTCGACGTCGGCGTCGACGGTGACAACGGCGAACGCGACCACCCCGTTCCGTCGCCTGTCCGCGGCGACGATACTCCTGTTGCTGCTGATGTCGATGCACCCTGGCCCGGCCGCGGCCGCCTGCCGGTGGATCAGCGAGGCTGGCAACGACACCCGCTCGGCGGACTGCGCCCTACGCGTGCTGGACCCTACGGCGATCGTCACCCTCGCGCCGTCCCTCGACGGCGCGCTCAAACTGCGGATCCGTTGCAGCGACGTCCATCACTTCGAGAGCAGCTTCAACGCGCAAAGCTGGCAGCGGCTGGCCGGCCTGCACGAGCTGCACGTGCACGGCTGCAAGGTGCTGCGCGTCCCGGAGGACGCGTTCCAGCCGCTGCCGGAGCTCAAGCGGCTCGTCGTGCAGACGTTCAATGCCGCCTGGGGTGCCGCTAGATACCTGGAATTCGCGCCGAGCTCGCTCCGCGGCCTTCGCGAGCTTCACACCCTGGAGATCATCGAGAGCAACGTGCTGGTGTTGCCGCCCAAGTTGCTCTGCGAGCTGGACAACCTGCAGACCCTCAATCTGACCGGCAACCGTATCCGCGACATCGACGACATCGGGCTGACGGTGCGCACCGACGTCAACGATGCCGCCTGTCGCGCGGACATCCGCATCCTGGACCTGTCGCGCAATGAATTACGACGGTTACTCGACGACGGGCCGCTGGTGGGCTTGCGGCAGCTGCAAGAGTTACACCTGCAGCGGAACGCGATCGCCGAGATCGGCAAGAACGCCCTGCACGGTCTCACCGTTCTGCGTACATTTAACGCCAGCTACAACGCCCTGGACTCGCTGCCCGAGGACCTGTTCAAAACCACGCGCGATTTGCGGGAGATACACCTGGCGTACAATGGCCTGCGCGATCTGCCGCGGGGCATATTCACGAAGCTGGAGCAGCTGCTGGTGCTAAATCTCGCCAACAACCGCCTCGGCAGCGATCACGTTGACGAGACCACTTTTCTCGGTCTGATCCGCCTGATCGTGCTCGACCTCTCGTACAACCAGCTGACGCATATCGACGCGCGTATGTTCAAGGATCTGTTCTTCCTGCAGATCCTCGACCTACGCAACAACTCGATTGATCGTATCGAGAGCAACGCCTTCCTGCCGCTCTACAATCTGCATACGCTCGAACTTTCGGACAACAAACTCCACACTATCGGAGCGCAGCTCTTTAACGGTCTGTTTGTGCTGAATCGCCTTACCATGTCCGGCAACTCCATTTCGAGCATCGACACGATGGCGTTTCGCAACTGTTCCGATCTCAAGGAACTGGATCTCAGCGGCAACGAGCTCACCGCCGTACCGGACGCGTTACGTGACCTCGCCTTCCTCAAGACCCTCGACCTGGGCGAGAACCGGATAAGCGAGTTTCACAACGGTTCCTTCCGTAATCTCCACCAGCTCACCGGTTTACGTCTAATCGGCAACGACATCGGCAATCTAAGTCACGGCATGCTTTGGGACCTGCCGAATCTGCAGATCCTCAATCTGGCCCGGAATAAAGTGCAACACGTGGAAAGGCACTCGTTCGAGCGTAATGTCAAATTGGAGGCCATCCGCCTGGACGGAAACTTTCTGTCGGACATCAACGGTGTATTCGCGAGCATCACCAGTTTGCTGCTGCTGAACTTGTCGGAAAATCACATAGAATGGTTCGATTACGCTTTCATACCTGTTAATCTCAAATGGCTCGACATCCACGGTAACTTTATCGAAAGTCTCGGCAACTACTACAAAATTCGCGAGTCCAAGGTAAAGACTTTAGACGCCAGTCACAATCGCATCACCGAACTTTCGCCGTTGTCTGTGCCGGACAGCGTGGAGCTGTTGTTTATCAATAACAATTATATCAGCACCGTGCGATCGAACACGTTCGCTAACAAAGTGAATCTCACCCGGGTCGACATGTACGCGAACATGATCGAGACGATGGAACTGACGTCGCTGCTGCTGACCAAAGTGCCGGAAAACAAATCGCTGGCAGAATTCTACATCGGCGGCAATCCCTTCAATTGCAACTGCTCGATGGACTGGCTGCCGGCCATCAATAACCAGACCTCAACGAGAGAATATCCGCGCGTCATGGATCTTGACAACGTCATGTGCCGTACCTCCGGGCCGCGGGGAGTCGCCATCGTTCCAGCCTCGACAGCACGCTCGGAGCAATTCCTCTGCCGCTACGAGGCGCATTGTTTTGCTCTCTGCCATTGCTGCGACTTCGACGCCTGTGACTGCGAGATGACCTGCCCGGCTGGCTGCAAGTGTTACAACGACCGTACGTGGAATACGAACGCAGTCGATTGCTCGGGTCTCGGAGTCGAGGAAATCCCGCGTAGGATACCGATGGACGCCACCGAGGTCTACCTAGACGGCAACATACTGCGCGAGTTGCAGAACCATGTGTTTATCGGCCGCAAAAACATGCGCGTGCTATATGTGAACGCCAGTGGCATCGAATCCATCCAGAATCGTACCTTCAACGGTCTCAACAACTTACAGATCCTGCATCTCGAAGATAATCGGATACGTGAGCTCAAGGGCTTCGAGTTCGAGCGCTTGTCGCATCTGCGCGAGCTGTACTTGCACAACAACGTGATCGGCTTCATCGGCAACCTGACGTTCCTTCCACTGCGATCGCTCGAAATTCTCAGATTGCACGGCAATCGGCTGGTAACCTTCCCAGTTTGGCAAGTCACCTTGAACGCCCGCCTCGTTGAGCTATCACTCGGCGGGAATCCATGGTCGTGCCGCTGCAAATTCTTGCAGGAACTGTCTTCGTGGGTGTCGGACAATGCGCACAAGGTTATTGACGCTGGTGACGTGTGGTGTTACTACGGCGGCGACTCGAGACCTTCTTACCGGCGTCGTCTAAATGTCAATGAGACCGCCTGCTCGGACTACTTCGCTCAAGGCGGTGTCATCGAGAGTATCATGGTGTCGGACTATTTGCCATTAGTGGCTGCCACTCTCTCGGCTATTATCGTTCTTCTTGTGATTATAGTGCTCGCCTTCGTGTTTCGCGAACCGGTCGGCGCCTGGGCCTACTCCAAGTACGGACTGCGATTCTTGCGGACGAAATCGGGAAAGGCAGCGACAACGGCGAGCATGGGTCCCGCGGCCGCGATGGCCGCAGGTTGCTGCGACGCCGATCGCGATCGTCTGTACGATTGTTACGTGTGTTACAGTCCAAGCGACGAAGACTTTGTCCTGCACTCGTTGGCGGTCGAATTAGAACACGGCGCGGCCGGTTTAAGACTCTGTCTCCATCATCGGGATCTGCCTTGCGTGCTGCGCGCCTCCGCGCCTGCACCGGCGGTCCTCGAGGCGGTGGACGCGTCTCGACGCGTGCTAATTGTGCTTACTCACAATTTTCTTCAGACCGAGTGGTCGCGCTTCGAGTTCCGCGCGGCGCTGCACGAGGCACTGCGCGGCCGTGCCTCCCAGCTGATCGTCATCCAAGCTGGCCACGTTGGCATCGAGGTCGAGCGGGACCCCGAGCTGCGGCCTTATCTGAGAACGGCGGCGCTCATACTCACATGGGGCGAGAAGAGGTTCTGGGAGCGGTTGAGATACGCCATACCGTCGTCCACGACGACCGCGATCATCGCCACTAGCACCACCACGACGACCACCGCGGTCGGCGACATATCCATCGAGAGCAAATCCTCACCGTTGGTGTACAAACGCAACATCAACACCTACACGCTGGACGGCGGGGTCGGCGGCGTCGGCAGTCTCGAGAAAACCGGGATGTCGACGCTGCGTGGCGGTCAACGCGCCGCTCTCTTCAAGGACGCCTCGTCGGCGCTGATGCTGCAACACGCGCCGCCCGCCTACTCGTGCGGCGGTTGCCCGCTTCCCCCCATGCTGCCGCAACAACAGCAGCAACAGCAGCCGCAGCCACCGCCGCCGTCGTCGTCGCCGGCGCAGCCCAGGTTAACCGTCAATCACGCGTACCGGGACGCGGTGCCGGCCAATAATCTCGTCACAACCACTGTCGCCACCGCCAACACCGCCAACTGCGGCGTTGGCGAGGACCACAGGAGACCGCTGTCCGAGCACATCTACTCGTCCATCGACTCGGACTACTCCACCCTCGAGAGGACCGCCTGGAGGCAGCAGCAACCGCCACCACCTCCGCCCCCGCCCACCTCCGGACAGGCCTACCTGGTTTAGCTCCCTGCAACCGATTCCGGTATCGCCGCGTATCCATGGAATCGCGGTACCGTCGACCTGACTGCGATAATAACGAGCGGCGGTAGTAGCTCGTTCCCAAAAGGTTGTGCTGGGTCTCGTGTTTGTCCACGTGACGCTCGATCGGTGGCTTCAACGGACTGTGAATTCTCCAAGACATTGCGCGCGTGCCGAGCCACAGACCCCCGCGAGATTCATGTACATAGTTTAGAGACGTCGTCGCAAAGGATGAGGAACGGAGTGTTCGCATATCATAATTATCTTTGGAGACTTTGGGGATGTGTGTTGCGATAATGATTACAGCGGTTTCCTTTTTTTTTTGCTCAACGAAAATTTAGATTTTTTTCCGATAGTTGAAACAGGATCGACATTTATTTTCTTTATTTTGTTATTTTTGTCCGTCTTCCTTCGCTCTATGTACTTGATGTAATAGTCTTTCGGCCTACCCTCTTGTCGCCTACCCTTTTATCGGGGTGCGCACCCTCGGTATAATTACGAATTTCTGAATAGTGTCTTGCGAAAATACGTTTTGTTCGAGTATACAGGGTGTCCGGAATCCCGTTATAAAGAACTGATTTGTCTTTGATAGAAATATTAACAAAATTTTGCGATAATTTTTTTAATTTACAATTATATTTATAATTTGCAATTATAAAAATTTCGCACTTACTATTTATGATTTTTGAACGCGCGAATTAAGCTTTGAGAACGCAAGAAAGAAGTGATTAATTTAAAAAAATATTCAATTAATTTAAATTAATATAATGTAATATAATTTATATAATTAAATTAATTTAAAAGCCAATTTAACCACAAAAAGCATTTAATTTACCATTTGATATCGAAAATTGATCTTTTTACATTATTTAATTTTCGATTCAAAGAGACTTCTTTCGGGCGAGCTTCATTTAGGATCGAATATCAAAAATATCTTCCAAACTCTCTAAATATTCGTGATTCGAAATTCATACGAGAATTAATAATTATTAAAGTCAATGATTCCGAGATTCTCTGTATACCTCTATGAGCCCTGTTTACTTCATTTGATGACTTTTCAGCGAGCGCACCCAAAGATCTCAAATTCCGCGCGATCGCGAATCAGACTGTCCTTTTCGCGACGGCGGCGATTTCACCCTCGTGTAAATACTTCCTACTTACGAGGAATCCGTGTAAATAATGCTCTCTACTACGCAGTATGCGTTCGTGTACGTATGTACATTGTATATATACATATATGTCACTGACACGCGTCGCATTTTGACGTTCTCGCCGCGTAATAGGATCATGATGCTAGCTTCGACTCTGAAATTCTCGACTAGGTAGATGATTTTTTGTAATTTTATATGTCCGCGGGAGAGAAAGAAAATTGTGAGTGAGTGAGGGAAAAGAAAAGAGCGAGAGGGTGAGAAGAAAGAGAAAAGACGATTGTATGATATGTAAATATGTATATTGAGTATATACTCTTTATCGCCGCGCCTCATGTAAGATATAATTCGCCGCGTGAGAGAGAAGGTAAGAATCGAAGAGTGAGAGAAACAAAAGAGCGTGAGGCATGCGCCCGCGCGATCCGCCAAGCCGCGCGGGCGTCTGCGCATGTGACGTGAGACTTGACTGTATACTTTTGATTTATTTAAATCATGTGAATAAATTTATAAAATATGTTATCTACTCATCTTCGCAATATACGCCTTGATATCTTGATTCTGGCAGCGACTATCGTCGAGCCCACCTTCGGGGGGTGTCTGTAATTCACCGCGGAATTCATTTGGAAGTCAAAATTCTAAAATTACGATTTCACACGTCATAACGTAGAAATTACACGCGACATCGAGATATTTCGTGAAAAGGGGATTCTATTGAACGAGGAACGCGCGCGAGACGTGTGGTAGATTGACAAATTTATAATTCACGATTTTTTCGGACGTTAATATTGTCTGCCACGGCGCTGTATAAATCAAGTATTTCCTCACAGTGGGGTGGCGACATTAAATTATTGTGTTGTACAGAACGGAAAGATGACACGCTTGAAAACGAGAAAACAGCGGCCTAATCACGCATGCGCCTGGTACACATTCGTAACGTTTGAGATCAGGGCAACGTAACACTTTTTTTTATCCATCCCCTTTCCGCGTTCACGATGCATTTACAATTCGACACACAAAATTAGACTCTTCCGCCCTGAATTATAGAATCCCCGAGATGGGTTTCCCTTCGCGGGCTGCACATGCCGAAATTATATAAATACAGTTCCATAAGCAGCGAGCTTACGCGAGAACACGAGGAGCACGTGTTCTCCCGAATACAGGGGAAGGGGAATCTCTTTCTTTCCTTCGGTGGCGCAAAGTTGGAGGAGTCGTTTTTTTTCCCCCCCCCCCCCTTCTGCAAATTTGCAACGCGATGTT
>VBVQ01003765.1:0-10196 GCA_011636635.1 Tetramorium simillimum
GGGGAGGGGGGATCTACCTTGACAGAAGAACGAAGACAGAGAGAGGCGGATTAAACCGACGTCGTGCCCGTTTTTCTCGTGATCGGAGAACCGACGATAAATGCGTGGCGACGCGAAAGTGTAAATGGCTGCCGCGCGGCCTTTAGTTACGACGTGCAGGCACCCGCTGCTTGGTAATCGCGTCCGCTCGACAGCCATTTAAAAGCTCTTGGAATAAAAAGAGGGATGAGAACGAACGCACGCCCCCGCGAATGCATTAAATCAGTCTATCGGAGGCGCCTCAAAGGTTCCTTACGCGACTACGGGGGAGCGTTACGGGGGCCGCCACTCCAAAGCTCGCAGAAACGGAGCTGGAGGCGCGCGCGAATGAAGTTTAGTCTTTCAAGAGAGCGCGCGATACGTTCCCCGCTTGGAATGTCCCTCGGCATTACTGCGTCATCCGCGCGGCTCGTCAAAGGGTAATTCATTGCACTTCAAATGCGGTACCTTTGCAGCACGCATGCGACAATAGGTCGTTTCCCCTCCCCCACCCCTCCCCGCTCGTAACTGTAAAGTCTCGTACATTAAATAGCACGCCGAGCCGAGATTGCGACGGCGAGAGCGGGAATCCGTCCGGCCTGATCATACATATGTCACGCGCAAAAACAGCGCGACGACTCGGCGTTGCGTTCCGTTGTTCTCCGCGTACAACGTTGTTTCATACTTCTCTTCCCGGTGACGGCGCGTCGCCGGCGAGAGATCCTAATGCGGGAAATCCTCTTACGATCCGATGCATTCTGCTTTCGATAACCCGGGGATCAATCCGCGTGCCATCGATCACATTCGGTTTTCCCGTCGCGTCCCGAGACGACGGTGCCCCTCCGGTCGATTGTCGGGATTGATCCTCGCGATATATGGCGGGCACCTGCCACTACACACCGGCCGCGCGCTTCAATCACCTCTCGCTTCGTCCCCGCGGTATCTTCCGCATGAAAATTTCGCCGCCAGCGTCGCTCTTTCAAGCTGCTGTACAAAAAACAGAAAGGGAGCGAGAGAGGGGGGGGAAAAAAAGGGAGTCGTCGTGCTTTTTGTGGATGATGAGAAGCGTTCTTATCGCGAGCCGCGAACCATCTGCTTCCCCGGTGCCGCGTCGCGAACGCGCATGTTCCCGGCGCGTCTCTCCGCGAAGCGCGAAGCTCTCCTCCTGCGCTTTTCTCGTCGCATTGTCCGGCGTTTCCTTTTCTATGCTATATAACATGTATACACTATTCCCCGCAGTCAGGGCAACATAACCACGAGTTACGAGTACTGCGCCGCAAAGTTTTAATAAGAATCTCGAAACGACCGCCGGCTGCGAAGAAACACGTTTCCGCGCGAGCGCAAAAAATACTGAGGATTTAGGAACATTTTTTTCTTCCTCGGCATCTATCTATTATCAGAGGGCTAAATATCGCTTATTACTACATATATGCATGTATATTAGTAGGAAGGTATATGAGTTTCTCAGGAAACAGGTTACAATCTTTTTACAACTCTTTATAACGCTTTAAACAAAACTGAAGAAACTTGAAAAAAAATCTTGCGTATCTTCAAGAAGCTCTACGATCTTCTTACAATTTTACAATGTTTTTAAACAAAGATACAAATTTTCATTCTAATTGATATTTCTCCTTCCAAAGAAAACTTAATTAAAGATTACATAGTTCTGTACAGATACGGTTTTCAGAAAGCGAACAAAAAACAGCAAATGATTCCGCAATCTCGTTCCTGGGAGAATTACGAAGCCTTTATCGGAATTAAATGTTAACCTAATTTTCGTGCGGACCGTGAATACGTTGCGGGTATATCGGGATGGAATATTGCCCCTCCGCGGAAGCGAGTTTCCTCGCCAAAGTCTCGCTACTTTGGCCGCCAGCCGATTTCTCGAACATCTCTCATGCAAATGCCCTACGCCCTCCGCGTCGTTCCCTCCCCAAGTGGCGGCGTATAAAAGGAGATATCGCGTTCTTACGACTAATTAGAAATGTGAATCTCCTTAGCTCGGTTATCTCTTGCGCACGTTAATTCCTTTAATGATTGCGGCCAGGCACGAATCGCGTTTTTCCTGCCCGGAATGTGGATATCGTGACAAAAGTCGTGGAACTCGGATAGCGCCGCAATTACATCGCGACGGGGGATTTAACTTTTTAAACTATAACCATTATTACGTAACATTTGATGTCAAAAGTGTGGTATTTTTCTCGGTAGCTACTTGGACGAAACGTGCGTCGAATTAATTAAGGACACTTGCACAATTTTTAACGCAACGTACATTCTCCGCGATTTACTGAATTATTGCAAGTTCTCACGCTCGATTTGTAACGAAATTCCATTTATGCGCGTAATATTAACGTATTCCTGCATATTAATTATCTAGTTAATGCTTCTGCCGGTTAATACGAAAAACGATAATCACTGGTATAGCACACGCGATAATTAGCAAAGGCTCGTCCTTACGTGCTTATCAACTGTACGGTCATCATCATCTTAATTAGAGGAGCTCGTTAAGTTGCACAAGCAATGTCGGCTAATTTAAAACCACACACGAAGTAGGATGTGTCACGTGACGCGATAAGTAGATAATAATACATATTTACACGTTGCTAAGACATTATTCTCTTGATATTGTCTTAAACCTGTCACCAGTAATTGAATGTATAGACACGAGAGTAAAAAAATAGCAGTTGTTACTTCAAATCTTTTTACTACATTTCTAAAACTCTCTTACAATACGAAAGATAAAATAAAAAAAAAATATTCATATTCATATTTTAAGTGAAAATGAATATTCATATTTATCAACAGCTAGCCGTAAACTCTCGTTAACGAAATATTAATATCGCGATCGTTTAAATGCCGTTTCAGATGCACGAGGCTATCGCGTTGAATGTTCGCCGAAAACGGCGCGCGTTACACATCTGCGTGACTGCGTAACGCGATTTGCCTGCGGCGCGAATTTCACGCGCGACGCTTCCTCTTTTCGCTCCGGAGAGCGACGACTACCGAAACAATTATTCAAACTATTACATTATCAAAGGCGACTACCCGCGTATTTTCCATTTTTCGAATTACGCTTTAAACGGTGCTCCCGCTCCTAGCCGCGGCGCTGCGCGGCGCAATAAATGCACCGAGAACAGTCTCATTCCGGCATGAATGCTAAAAGGGCATAAGGATAAAGGGAAGATCATAGAGAGTGAGGGGGCAGGGGCGGCGGGTGGGACCAAAGTGAATGAATTTATTCATACGAGACGTTGTAACACCGCTCCGTGGGCGGAATCCAATTTTGTTAGCCGTCCCCGCAGACAGAACGGAACGGCTAATGCCCGTCACGAAGGGGCATTTGCCGCGTTTTAACCGGGATAGTTACGGCATTTAGCAACGACTCCAAGTTTTTCGCCAGTTCCTTTTCCGCGCGCGCACCTCAGCCAACTCTCTCTCGGGCGCGCGCGACAGCGGCTCTTCCGACGTCAATTCCTCCTCTTTTCCTCCATCGTTAAGGGGGCTAAGTCGAGTTTGATAGCGGCAGCGCGTTCCTTCGCGGTAGTTTACCGCGAATCCCAAGCTGCAAACGACGTCCTCTCGCCCGGCGAAATTTGTTTGGAAACTTTATTCATTCGTAGCAAACGGTCACTTCGCCCTTCCCGCCGCCCCGCGTATCTAGGCGGCCGTCTTCCAATGAATGATTTCAACGTAACTCCGTCTCGGGCATTCAGCCTTCAGTTTGCGAATTACCGGCCAGGTGAGGTTCCGAACTTTGAGCAACTGGACGAGCTGCCCTCTCTCGCTCTCTCCGTCCGGAAACTTGTCCATTGCACGTAGTCGCTCGTATTTTTCAGCCCCTTTTCTCCCACCGGAGAAATAACTCGCCAACAATCCCGGACGATTTTAATCCAAGCTATTAGTGACCATTAAACGTAATTTAATAATTGTGTCTCCGAGGGGGTCACAAGCGTATGCGAAACGCTGAGTGCTTCTAATGCGCCATTAAAGAGTCCTACCGCCGACAATCCTGTCGTATTGCTGTGCGAGACGCACACAGGCATAGCACTTACCCGCCGTCGCACCGTCGCGGTGTGTGCTCGCGAAAATCCAATCGTCTACACGTGTATATCCCGAGCTGTCGAGATCTCTTAATACATTGCTTAACCCATTTCTCACTCCGCTCGCTAATCGATAAAGTTAAAGAAGATAAGCCGAACAGCCGCAGAAATCCATAACGGGCTCCGGAGACGGAGCGTATATTGCGTTTCCTATTTCCTGTGTATTTCGCGTGTGATTTGAACCTAACCATTTCCTCGCAAACACAATCTAAAGTTTAATCGGCAGGGCATACAATTCCGCGCTGAAACATATTATCGACTAATCTAGATTTATTGCATAACAATGAGATATTCCGCAATGTTATACAAAAACATAGTAAATTGATAGCCATATTAAAATACCCGCGAAACAACTTTTCATACGGCCCGAGCCAAAAATCATATAAAATAATATATAGATATATTTTTTAAGTCTCTCTTTGCATTTAAATGAAATAAATATCCTAATAATAAGACGTTCGCGAAACGAGAACGCAATCCCGGAGAAACTTGTGCAATAAGTGACTTTCGAAATGTTCACCTTGACTTTATCTCTTATTTTTTTTATGAAAGTTTTTCCCCCCTTCGGATTATTTTCGCCCGAGAGAAATACTAGATATACCCTTGTTTTCCCGCTTCGCACTGCGCTCCGCGCGCCAGATCCGCCGCTAAAGCTGCGAGAGAATTTCTGATCCGCGTAAAAGAACCGCAGCGGCGCCCAAGCCGCGACCAGGATTTGCGTCGGCGATAATAAACTTGGTAGATATCCCCGCTGCGGCGGTAGACCGCTGTCAACGCGTGACAGTTTAAAGCGACATGAGCTAGTCCCTACAGCCGAAATCACACCGCCGCCTGCTGTTACCTCCGGCATCGGCGTAGGCGCCAGCCAACCAACCAGCCAAGCCAGCCAAACCAGCCAGCCAGCCAGCCAGCCAGCTAGCGAACTTTATAGTCAGCGGAAGCCGGTGGCCCTAGTACCCATTAGTTCCTTGAGCCCCGGATACACCGCTTAATCCAATTTGCCAACTCTCGAGCGAAGGCGTAACATACCCACCGAGCGTGACATTTATGCAGCCGGCGGAAAAGCTACACGCGCGAAATTATTGCGCAAATAGGACGGCGAAGTCGGCAAATCCTGGACGTTATGTGCCTTTGACTCCTCTCCACCTTATCCTCGGGGAGAGGGAAACCGAGTCTCTCTCTCTCTCTCACACCGACGGCGTTTAATTATCGACTTTGAGACTTTCGCTCGCACGCAATTACGGAATGCAGCGCATCGAGCCGTAGGTGGAGTGGAGGCGCACTCGTCGCGAGTAAAAAGAAAGAAGAATAAACAAACGGGCGGAAGAACGCTTGCGCGGGAGAACTGTTCTTCGTTTCAAAACACCGTCCTAAAATAGGTAAACGCGGGCAATCTCTTTCCACAGTTCATTATAGGACTCTTCTAAGAGACTTCTGAAAAGGCTTTCATTTTTGTGAATGCCGGGCACGAGCTTCTGCCAACGAGTCCGCGAATTGCAGTGCGCGAGTTCGCAAGTCGGTGCATAATGCAGGTGGGGAATAGTGAAGTTTACGTAATACAGGACAATAGCGAGCCAGCTGCGCGGGCTTATTTCACCATGATTATGGAGGCCCTCAGCCGACCTAGCTCACACACAGATTGCGAATCGCCATAGAAAGTGTGTGACACGTAGCGAGATATATTTACATTAGACAAAAGGAATCATGGTGGAAAAAGAGTTACAAAGGAGAAGCGGATGAATTTCAAACTGCGCAGTTTTTTTCAGCTATGTTTTTCAGATATGTTTCAAATAAAATTTAAAAAATTAATAAAATATTGTATCACTAATTGTAAGATAATTATTCCCCACAAAAGTAATTTTTATAATAAGGACTAACTCAATTATAAAATAAAAATCATAAACCCTAGTTAAATTAATACTTATCAATTTGATACAAGTAAACTGTATGTATTTGAAAAAAATTTAAATTTATGAATTTATAATTTTTATATCGTTAAAAATTAGTAGATTAAAAAAATCTTGAGCTCTTTTTTTTCAGCACTTAAAATTAATAAAAATTTAAAAGTATACAAAAATTAAATAAGATATTCAAGATATTAAACTGAAAAACAAGTTCCCTGATATAAGACGTCTAAATAAGACTCGACTTATCATAATAATTCAGTATTTTAAAGTAAATCATATTATAGTATTGGATAATACTTCAACTGTGATTCCGTCAATCTAAAGTATCTAGACGCGTTCGTGTAAATATAAAGTTTTCAAGCAACGTTTGGATTAAGGGGAACAACAAGACGGTAAAACTAATTATTCGTTCCAGGAGGATGCCCGGGCTCAAGAGGGAGCGACGGAGTCTCTAGCCGCGTTTACACTAGGGCGTTTACGGAACTGGTTCTCAGGCCATCTCCGGGAAGCAGACAGCGACGGCCTAAATGGAACTCTGCAATCGAACGAGAGGGACGAAAGAGAGGGAGAGACCGAGCACGTCGAGTAGAAACGTCTCTCTCCGCGGAAGACGGACGTGTAAGCATCTTCGCATCGTTAATGCTGAGATCTAGACCAGTTCGGTTCGTCGCACCCGGCTCTTTCATTTGTGCCTCGCGCGAAGAAATATTAGCAGCGAGGGTTCCAAATAGTGGCAGCCCTTCTAGGATAAATAACCCGTGCGAAAAGAGATTAATAGAGCGACCTGAAAAAAAATTCTTTCGTGTATATCCTTTGACGTTATTAAACTTACGAGCTCGACAAAACGCTCGCAAATAATATCACCCTTTTCGTTCATAGAGGGTTACATGAAACGTCCATCCAAGGATTATATGGAACATGTTTTGACATCGACAATCCCAAGACATCGAAAGGAACACATGTATAATACTATTATTTTGTCATTTGCATAAGTCGAAATTGAAAAGCTCTGATGAAACTTACGAGATAAGCGAAATAAGTATACAAATAAAATAAAAGTGAAAGCGAGTGAAAGTAAGAATAAGTATCTTATAATTAAATTTTTTTAATTTTTCAAATGTTTAAAATTATTTTAAATTTCTAAAATCGATAAAAAACATAGATGTTAAATGTAATATTTACGTTAGTCGATCGGCGTAAGATGCATTTTGTGGGTTTGCTTGAGCGTATTATTATTCCGATCGATTAGCGACTGTAATCGTGCGAAGTCGTTTAAAAAGTACGGACGGATTCACAGAAATATGTTGGCGCAAGGAGAAAGTAAAGTGAACGCGAAACCGGATGAGAGCATTCGCGAAGATAAATAAGCACTCTTATTTCATCCAGACAGCAAATTAAACATTGGAAGAGTTATCGCAACTTTAAGCATATAATGGCGCGTTTTATTATGACGCAAGTAATTGGAGAGAATGAGGTCTCGCTTGCGTAAATATGTAGACTATTTAATTCGAATAGATATGCGGTGAGATAACGTAAACGTGCGTTTTCTTCATGCGGCAAAGCGAATATCTCAAGCGTCTAATAATCGTTGTGCATACCATCGCATTGAAGTTAAAAGCATATTACAAAAAATTTATTAATAAGTGATAATAATGGATAAAAATATACAATTAAATAAAGATCACTTTCGATCCAGAAAATGGTACGGAAAAATATGTACGGAAAAATGAATTGTAAATTTTATATACGAGCACGTGAAAACGTGTGGATAAACGCTTCGAACGAGACGCACTGGCAATACCTATAATAACGAACAATTAATTCCTATTAGGTCAATTGAACCAAGATGCATCCACAATGCTTGTTGATCGTAAAAAAAAGGGAGTCTTAACGAGAAATAATAGATGATCACGTGTTGTAATAATGCAACGACGATCTTAATCAACTGTTATTATCGTGAATGTATCATTAAAGATATTGATACGAAATATTTTAAGTGACACATTAAGCATAGTATTAACGTTGTTCCATGTATATCTCCTCCTTTCGAAATAGATATATAACGTGTCGTAACGGTAGAGCATCACGAGGAATAAAAAATGCTTCCGCGAAAAATACCCAGACTTCCTTTTATCTTTAAATAATTTGCCTGCTAAAAGGCTTGGCGAATTCCTAACGCGATGCCGAAGACCACACTCAGGTAAAGAAGAAAAAAGAGAAAAGAAAAATGTGCACAAAGCAATTCTAGTAGGAACAGAGACACGCATAAAAAAACCGACGCGCTTTATAAATATTCGGACCTTTTTAACGTCTCGTTTAATTCCAGCACGGTGTAGATAGAGCACTGCAGACAGAACGCAACGGAACGCTTCTATTCTTTTCCTCTATTTTCCATAATTATCTTGATATCAACCGTCATATTGCAGAACGTTATTTAATTTATTGCGTATATATGGCAGAGTACGAGCTTAATAGACATGTACGCAGTTTAAATGTTAATAATACCCCCCATTATATCTATCAAGATGAACTCGATTCTAAATGGGTTAAAATATTCACAGACGTACGTTTTCTATTTTCGCGAGCGGGATGTAAGTAAGCATATTTATGAATTTCCCTCTCAAATTTCCTCGGATAAATTTTCGCGCGAGATACGCGCTGGATACGTTTCTAAAAATCTGTCGATTATTGGGCGCATCCAAATGCGCCGCACTCGCACCGACAAATCTCACCCGCCATCGTCGCACGGCATTATTGTCACTGCGACACGTCTTACCGTAACCACGCAATGCAACATACTCGTATCGACTCGGTAAATATTTGTAAAGTCAATGCACCGTTCGCAGCCGTCTTAAGTAAGAACGTTTACCACAACGAGAAAATATCACCGCAGTAATAACATCCCCCTTTTTGTCTCTTCCCTCTTTTCCCGCGGAGGAAAAGACCTGAAAAGATGACCGGTCATTTTTAACGCCACCGCGATGCCGGCGCGGAACGTATACCAAACGGCAATTGCGGACGGTCACCGCGATTTTTACGGTTACTCGTGGCGATGCCCGTGTCCCCGATTTTTTTTTCCCATCAAACGTGGTTAAAAAATCTTCGCGGCTCTCACGGCGATCATCTCGCACAAGGCTGACGACGTTAGGGCCCGAAATAAAAATAACGCGGTCCTGGATTACGAGACAAAAAGCAATAGCGACCTCGCCGTCTCGGCACGCCGAGAGGTTCGGTTCGACTCGTAAATCTTGCCCGGGCGCTCGGCCGCGCCGCGACGCGCCGCACCGTGCGACAGACATCGTCGCGGGCATACGCCGCGGGGCATTTAAAACGGGGCAATTAGCCGATGAGTGTGGAGGGTGCCGGTTACTTTATAATCATTAACGTCAAATATTCCCGGTCGAGCTGGGGGCGCGCCGCGCCAGCTGAAGCGACAAGAAACGCCGGTCCGGGGGCTACGTGTGCGAGCGTAACGCGCGGAAAGTTCCGTCTTCCCGACCTTGCAACCCGATCCCGCGCGCCGTACGTTCCCCCTTCTTAATATCGCTTGTCCGCGAGGCTCCGGGTGAGAGTCCGTATAACGCGGCATGCGTGCGGCGCGCATCGCGCCGTGACGCTGATGGATTTATCGCGGAAAAAATACAGGGGAACAGCCGCGCGCGGCGCGACCGTGTTCTCCATGTGCCGCGCGCGCGTCGCAGGAACGCGCGCGTCGCGCTTTTTGTTACTCCTCGGCGGCAGCCAGCGGGCGGGGCGAGGAGAGGTGGTGAAAGCTTTATTTGGGAATATATTCGGGGGTTGCCAAGAGAGTGCGAGTCATAAAAATCGCGGAAATTCCGTTTTTCAAATGTCACTTCGCTCGCAGCGACAGCAAATACATTAATGGCTCGACACACCAATCTTCGATACGTTGAATGCGGCTCCTCCACCAGCGCAGAATGTTAATGGATATTTGTGCCGATCGCATGCTCGGTATACACATACGTTGGGTAAATACTGTCACAAACTTTATTGTAATGTCGGTGTTAATATTATAAATTGTTTATTATAACTATGTTTAAAGCGTAATTATTTTTTAACATTATAGGTAACATTATAACTATTATAAAAGTATCATTTCTATTTCTATTTTTTAAATTGATTTCTTGTGTAAAAAATAAGATTCTGAAAT
>VBVQ01003766.1:0-17370 GCA_011636635.1 Tetramorium simillimum
ATTTGATAATTTATAATATTATAGCTTAGAATTCCGCCTACATTATCGACCTCGATCAAGTTCGAGCGAAACGCCAGCATCCCCTTAACTCCATTCAGCAGAAAACGGCACAAAGCACTATTGTTACAATGTAACAAGACTTGCAGTTACATTGTAGCAATGTTGCAACAATATTGCAATCTTGCGGCATTATTGTTACAATGTAACTGCAAGTAGTTTTGTATGGATCGGCTTTTCCAACTCCTTGATAAGCTAACTAATTATAGTTGAATCATATGTCTGAGAACTTGTCTATTGAATTTGAAGATAAAAAAGACGTACAATTCAACTGTTAGTTAGATTACTAAGACGTTGGAAAAACCAGCCCTACGGGACGTAACGTCGGGCCTGCTCCACTCGTGCGTAAACAATCGACTGCGAACGGACGAGGATCTCATTTCAATTCAATTTCGTACAGATTTCAGCCGTACAATTTCAGGGTACTTCGGAGGAGCACTTGGAGCGAGTTTCCTGCGGAAATTTATCTCAGCGGCAATATTGACCTACGCTTCGTCAAATAAAGTCGTCGTTAGGCACGGCGGTACGGTAACGGGACACCCCGTATAAGCCGGCGGTTCACTGGCCTTCTGATCGTTGGCGCGCGTTAAAGCCGCCTTCTATACGCGCCAGCACCTAGGAGGATTTGCTTTCAGCGAGGCTCGCGCACGGCTCGGCCGATCTATCTCGCGTTGATAGCCGAGAGACGCCGCGATAAACCGCTCTGCGGATATTACGCGAAACCGCGATATACGCTCGTCCGAATTCCCTTCCTCCTACCCCTCCCCGGCCGGATTCCCGTATCGCGGAGGCCTTACGCAGCGTTTAATATCCGTATCCCGGTCGAGCACCCTCTTCCGAGTCTTTAATATCACGGCTGCGGGGATCCGAAAGCTCGCGGCGTTGACGCGGAGCGGACTGGTAGGGCGAGTGCCATTTCACAGTAATTTCCGCAAAAGCGTCGACTGCAATAATGACCGTAATAACGCAGCGGTAAATTATGGCTCTCGGGGGCCCTAGAACGGATGTAGAACGATACTGGCGCGCGTTTTTACGAGCCATTTTGCCTAACGTCTCTGACCTGAAACTGACAGCGCGAAGGAAAGCGAGAGAGAGAGAGAGAGAGAGAGAGAGAAAAGCAAAAAGGGTCGACCGTCAATTTCAGGCAGGCAGGTCATTTAATAATTGACCGCTTTCGGAAATTAACGGCAGCTGCCTCGCTAGCGCGTAACGCGACGCAATTGTTTCGTCGCGTTGCGTAATGAAACGACGGTTCATTATTTCGGTCTTGGGACTCTTTAACTTCGCCGCGAATCGCACGTACCTATCACTCAACGCCCGCTTCCTACACGTTACTTTCTAACATCTCAGTTATTTCGTAATATTCAGCATAACATATATAATCTTTTTCTTTTTTTTTTTTATGTTGAGCAGATGCTGAAAATTAATAAATTTCTTTTGCTTTGATATTAATTCACGAAATTGCTGTCTGAAATTTTTTTTCTCTCGCAAAAGCTGAAAGCCGAAGGGATTAACGAGCGAACTTGACCTCGAGACAAGTCAAACGTCATCGTGAGATGACGCGGGCTCGAAGAAGCGGAGACTGTCGAGGAGTCGGCGGCCGCTTTTCGCGAGTCACCGCTCGCCCGGAGACTTTGATCGAATGACTGGCGACATTTCGCGGTATTCGCGGCAACGCGCGAGAAGTCGAATTAATCGGGCGAATAACGCGCGTCGACGACGGCGTGTTCGTCCGCGCGCGTTTCGTACGGCGGAATTGAGGCGGCCGGGCCTCTTAGCTAACGAGGCGACCCGTTTTCGTCACCTGTCGCAAACGCGGGCTCCGCGTCTCATTACCGGTAGAAACCGCACGTTTCTCGCGTCGCTTATGCAATTAG
This sequence comes from Tetramorium simillimum, assembly GCA_011636635.1. NCBI lineage: Eukaryota > Metazoa > Arthropoda > Insecta > Hymenoptera > Formicidae > Tetramorium > Tetramorium simillimum. The sequence continues at coordinate 1,935 of VBVQ01003766.1, forward strand.
GAACTTTCCCGAATGTAATCGTATTTCGCCGGCCCGGCTGTATCGCATAACCGAAGGTAATCAATGGGTACGCGTGCGTTACCGCCGGCGCGAAAATAAACGGCGGAAAACTTGGCGCGGCCTGACCCAATTCAAGAACGTGCATTTATATTGTAAACGTTTGTCCAACATCTGGCGTCGAGCGCGCGCGCACGCGCTCGCGCTCATGACACAGATGTTAATTTTACGTTAATGCAGAAATGTTTGTGCGAGAGCAACGAGCGATACGTGAATCCATTAACCCCTAGAAATGGGGCACTCTACACACAGAAAAATATTATTCTACAGACGAGAAAAGCAATTATTTATTTTATTCTATTTTGCTTAAGCAATAGTTTTCTTCAGCAAAGAATATTTTTTTACCAATAGCTTAAAATATACTCGTCACAAGTCTAGAATGTGTTAAGTAAATATGATGCTTGTGATGACTTTATGATAGATTTGCGATATATCTATATATAAAACTTATCGAATTCTTAGAACAAGTATATTTACTCGTAAGTAGTATATATTTTTCTGTGTGTATCTACTCCAACATGAGTATTTCATTTTAAAAAATTTGTAAACAAACTTAATTTCTGGAACAAGCATCTATACTTTGTTTTGGAAAAAAAAAGGACAAGGAGGGAGACTCTTAGAAGTTTTAAGAAACTCTCATGGCTGGAAATCGCTCGGAATACTCATGATAGCGCCGGGTTAAACAATAACACGAGAAGAGCGCCTCCGAAAACGAGGTGCGCAAGAGGCCGACCGGATTTCGTGCTATCGTAGCGTGGGTTATTTTTAGCAGCGGCACGTTTGATATCGCTGTCCTTATCAGATCGGGTCTCGCAAGGTTTCACATGAATACTCCTTCTCGAATCCTCCGGCAGGTCGAAGAATCATCCTTCGGCGACGCGCGACACCCTGGACGTGTCCGATACCCACGTGTCAATTCTGTAACGTTTGACGCGCAGTTTAACAGTATACGATAAAACGTGAACGCCTCCCGAGGTGTCCGATAAAAAAAAATCAAATTAGGCGAGAAGGAAATTGAATCTCTCGTTGTATCGAGCCGCTTCTCAGCGGTTGATAAAAACAACCGGATGGGCGGCACGCAACGCCCGGGCAATCAATAAACGAAATCTCCGTTTATCGTCGCCTTTTTTTTCCACTCAGAAGTGGGAGCACGAAATCTTCCTGTCCTGTATCAATATGTGTTTAATTGATTTCGTTTGCTGGCGACGTTGATACTTTTTATCGCGTCTCGCGTTAGCAAATAGCGGCTTATATAATAACATGTAACGCTCGCGCGACCTTGGAGCAAGGCCTTCGGGCCCGTCGTTAGTAAACTGAGAATAGGAGCCTACCTCGGAGCTAGAGTTCGAAAGAAAACCTTGCGCTATAAATGTACGCGAGACAGCGTCGCGTCATAGTCGATACACAGCGGCGAAATAAAATCGCGTTTCGACGATTGCTTTTCGGATTTCTATGCGACTCGACAAATGAGAAACCGCGAGACGGAGAGCCCGCGGAACGAGTTCGAACGAGTACACGTGAACCAGACTCGTAATGAATCATCAGCGGCAAGTTCCGATTCGCGTCTTTCGGTCCGATCTGACTCGATCACGCGAGAGACGCATCATGTTGACTGGTGTTACGTCATCTCCGAAACGCGCGAGATAACGCGCGACAAAATTGGTCCGCGCCTATATCGCGATACTAGCAACACGCGATGTTTTTTGCGAATCGTCGAGACGTACTCGAGATTCCCTTATCGGCGTGCCCCCGTCGGACGGGTCCACATTGTTTTTCCACCGTGTCCCGAGATTGCGGGGCGCGCGCGCGCGATAGCCATCTCCGCTGGGATCTTTCTCAGATCGCGGCGCGGAGTTAACGGCGCGGCCGTAAGTCAACAATTCGTGTAATAACAGATATCGGCCTTGTCCGTGTGTTGACACAGATTTTGGCGCGAGATAACGAACGCGATGCGACCCACTTGGAAAGGAGAGATAGAGGGGAAAAAAAAAGAATATGCTGGAAACGGCGCGTGCTCGTTAAGACGCTCGCCTTCCGGAATAAATAGATAAATGACATAACGTACGCATGTTGATAAACTGAACAGGAATACGACAACTTTTTCGGATTCGATTTAATTTTTTTCCCCCAAGCCTTCGGTGGCCATTTGCAAAAAGATTTCTCTCCGCAAAATATATAGAGCGTATATAAATGTACCTTCTTTTTTTATTGCAAGCAAAACAGTTCCTTTGAAAGTTAAATTACACAAGAATATAATTATACCTATTATTATATAATTAGAATGTAATTATATATAATATTTATTTATTTTGTATTCTCTTACAAGCAAAGCTAGATTCTCGGAACGTAAAGTTACGCAAACAAAACTCGTTCTTTCGTTCGTCATTTATTACGAACGTTATCGTTTAGTCCAGAAATCGTGCCTGCTTCGGCGTCGTTTGTAATACGGCATGTTATGCATTTTGTAGGACTTTCTTTTTTAAATTGGATTCATTGATGTGTATCACGCGGTATTAGGGACAAACTTATATAAAGCAAATAACTTATTCAAAGTAGATTGAAAGTTTTAAAGGTAAAATAAAATATGGACTTTTAAATAGATAGAATCGAAATCCGAAGTAAAATAGAACAGGGAAAACTAAATAAAAACCCATTTTCGATATTTTCTAAAGAAATCATTCTATAAATATTTTCTAAAGAAATAACATGAAAACGCCTTGCGGATCAAATCATACGATTATATATCTACTCTATATCTGAGTGACCGAGAGATATATTTTCCCTGTCTCATTGTTTTCATCTTGCGATTATATTCCACGTCACTCTCTTGATCACGTGCTTGCATTTTTTAGGAAACAAGAAGAAAATATTATGTTTTCTTTCTCTCTTTATTCATCTGGTCCTTTCAGTACGTGAAAGAGAGATGTCCAAAGGCATGTCCATGTGCGTCAGGCACTCCGGAACTTTTTGCTGTTTTCGGAAAATTTCGGAAATAAACCATTTAAAGCCCAGACCGGCAACTTCGTCGGTGGGCGTTGCGTCGCGAGCGCGCGTCACCGGCCGCGCTCGGGCGCGCTCGGCCGGCGTCGGCTACCACGTGTCGGCTACTCGGCGGCGGCCACGTGACCGAGGCGGTTTAGACGTGCGCGTCGTTGTGTCGTCGCGGCGTGCGATAACGGGGCTGATACGCGCGATTCGCGTCCGTATAAAAAACACAAAACACAGGAGACCAGGCGACAGTGACCACCTGAGCCGTACCCGTTCCGATTCCGACGGTCGACGCCGCCGGGACGGGGCCAGCGGACATCGACACCTCGACGTCAGGCGGTCAACGTGCGCACGACAGATCACGGCGAGCCAGCAACATGGCGGCGAAAAGCTCGTACGTATATTATCCACCGTTCCATTTATATTTTTCGCCGTGTCACTGCCGCCTCCCGGCGGAGGTTAGGTTTAATCGCGCGCGCGCGCGAGAGTCCACCTCGCCGAGTTCCTCGTTTCGCTTTTGACAGATCCGAGTGACCGACGAGCGGTCCCCTCGCCGCTTTGCGACATCGATCACAGTGCGCGAGCTCCTTTCGAAATCACCAGCGTGATCGAACGTTCACGGCGATTTCCCAACGCGGGCCGATCGGTCGGACGTCGACGGAATAGGTCGCGGATCCAATTGCGAAATCGAGAATTGCGCTCGGCCTGGCCCCGGGACATCGCTCGCGGCACGGCGTCACGCTCTTTCTGCTCGCGCGCGCGCGGAGCCGAGCGATCGTTTTCCCTCTCCGATTTCCCCCGCCGGTTTTAGCCCGGATTTTGAGGTTATGCGTGTGCGGTTAGCTAGTCGCGCTCCGTTAGAATCGCGTTGACCCTTGGACCGTCTGATAACAGTACTCGCGCGGGACGTAACGACGGGTTGGGCCGCGGCGGACTTGCTACAAAGATGCTCGGCGTACCGACGACGTCGCGTATAGTAGGTCAAAATAATTGATGGTCTCTTCACGTTGATTGACTCAACCCTTACGGCAATACCGGTGAACTACTGTTAACCGCCGCAGAGACAACCGTCAATTATTTTTGTTTCATTATACGTTCCATTTTCGTAATATGATAATTTTATTCACCTCCACTTGCAAGAAATGCAACTTGATTTACATCAATTTTTATAACTTTAATCATACCCACAGAAAAATATTCTAGACTAGAAAAGCAATTACTTAGTTTATTTTGTTTGAATAATGGTGTTTTCTTCAGCAAAGAGTATTTTCTTAATAATAGTTTAAGATATCGTTACAAGTCGAGAATATGTTTTAAGTAAATGTGATGCTTACACTGAGAGAAAAATATAATTACTTTTGGCCTCTACCGTAATTTTATAATATTTCTAACACGAAATATGATTAACTTAATTATATGAATCATTATGTTAACCACAATTATCGTTAGAAATATTATAAAATTGTGGTAGAGGCCAAAAGTAACTCTATTTTTCTCTTAATGTATGATGACTTTATAATAGATTTGCGGATATATAAACTTACCCAATATATACTTAGAACAAGTACATTTACTCGTAGGTAGTCTATATTTTTCTCTGTGTACATTCATACATTTCACATTAGTTGGATATCAATATAACCGAAACAGAAAATTTGATTGACGGCAGATTAAATATCTATCGAAAAAAATCACATTTCACTCATCCTTTCATATTTTCCTAAATAATCAGTCTCTAATATCCTTAGTTCCTGATTTTTTAAACTTAACTTATTTACTTCTATTTCTTTTTCACAGCCTCACGTTCCATTTTCATAAGAAAAATGTAATTCAGCTAGCTGCACGCAGCCAGCCGCGCTTGTTGACGGACGTGACGTGTCTTTATTCCGCGGAGAACGGAGCTCCTCGTAGAAAACACGACCGCTTAAGAAGGTTTCTAGGTTGCCCGACTTGCATGCGGATTTTAATGGCACGTTGTTTACGTTTCCATTGTTCGTAATTATGCTAAGCACGTGGTCGGCGAGCGTTTCGCGCGAGCAACAGCGGGAAGCGCGCGGCGGCCTCTCTTAAAAATATACACAGCTCTCTTTTTGCATTCTTTACATAACGGTTTCCGCGAAATCAGCGTTTAACTTTCCTGCGAATTATTTATAGATCGGCCACCGATTCACGAACAACGCGCCATAGCCCGAGCCTCCAAAACGGAGTCGATACACTTTGTTGTCAAAGTTAATTTAATCAAATTGCTGCAAAACTTGTCAATGCACGATTCTTGACGCGATTTTTTTCAGTCTGCTATTAAAATTTTATCGAATTATATTATTATGTCTATTATTGCTCCAAAATTTTGGAGCAGAAAGCTTCCGAATCGCTCTTGCTCCAGTCTGTTTCTCGATGACGTAACTGGAGTAGAACGAGGTTCAAGGTACTATCTAACTCTTTCTTTTTGCAGCCGCGGTCATGTGATATCACGTATGTACGTCGGTATCGCACTTACGGCAAACAAAACGACGGGCCGTTATCGGCGTTGTTTGCATCCCTAAATTTCGCGCCGCGCTCGCACCGTACTTTTTTTAATGTTGACGTTTTACGTAACGTTTAAGCCGATACTTCTGTCCTTTTCGCCGATAAACAATGCTGTTATTTGTCTGTCTACATGTCGCACATGATAAGAGTCGCGATTATAAAGTGGCTAGAAATTAAAAGAGAGCTGCAACGTCAAGCGAGCAACGACGTAGAGCAAATCAGCGTCGTCGGGAAAAACGACGTTTAATCTTTTCTGCCCGGCCGCGATTAGATAACCATGTCAATTTTTCTCCTTTAGCCAACAAGATGACGTAACGCTTTGTATACATATAATACAACATATAATACGACGTTACGTTTCGGAAAATAATATTCGCGGAACGTACATTATCGTGCTGATTAGTCGGTTGTGTAATTCGGTTTACTTTACGTTGCGCTAAGTTTGGTATCGTCTGCTCGATATATTGCGACGCGAATTTTTTTTTTGTACGCAATCCGTCCAGACGGAACGAGATTAATAATCGACTGTGGACTCGCTGGATTGTTGTGTCTGGAATGTCTTACTCCGAGAGCGCTCGCGCGGAATTCTCGCGTCGGGCGTGTTTCACGGACGACGTATTTCGCCGCGCGTAAACTCGACGAAAGTCGACGGCGGTGTTTATGCGTAAAGTCAATCGAAGACACCGATCGTACACCTGACCCGTGACGTTTTCACTGCTTTTGCAAACTGGAACGCACCGTTTCGTCCAATGTCGAGCATATTCTATACACTGAGAGAAAAATTTAGTTACTTTTGGACCCAAAATTATAATTTTATAATTTCTAACGATACATATGATTAATTCAACTATTGCATCATTATGTTAATCATAATTATCATTAGAAATACTACACCCAAGAAAAAGTATTTCAAATTGATTTTATCGTATATTTATACGTTCAAAGTGATTTTTCCTATAATCTCATATTATAAGCTTACTGTTTTACAGCAAACATATTCCTCTTTCAATAAAGTAAAAAATACTTTTTTCTCTCTTAAATACTCTTGTTTAGACTATTTTTCTCTTGATTTCAGAGGAATCCTTTTGAGGTCATTATAAGAATAAAATCCTCTAAGATTTAGACTTTAGAGGATTCCACGTATATCAAAATTATTTTTAGGGCGTATAAAATTGTGATTGAGTCCAAAAGTAATTATATTTTCTTTCAGTGTATGTATAGCAGCTCTATTTTTTTTCCTTTCTCCAATATCCGATCTGAATTTGAATCTGATTTGAAATGATTTCTAATAGAGATAAGAATAATTAAGTAATTTACATGTAAACGCGTCTCTCGCTTGCGCGCGGTGTTATTCGTATCATTACGTCGTAAAGGCGTGTAGTCGTTCGCCATGCACACGCATAACTTTGTCCTCCCTCTCTTTTTCTCTTTCTCGTTCTTTGGTTGTCACTGCCAGGTTAAATATAATATTCGAGTAGACATTAAAAGTGACGCGCGATCCTACGCGGCTAAATTAGTATACGCGCGGAATTTAGGGAAGCTTAAGCGCGGGGCAGCGACGGCCACGGGGGTTGCGCAGGGTTAACTATAGCGTACGGTGTACACATTACCGCGCGTGTATCTCGTTAGCGTGAGCTCCAAGTTTCCTGTGCTCTCGCCGTCACGCGTTTCGTCTCGGGATATATAGTAGAACAAGAATTGTGTCAGTCAAGAGGCGCGAGTCGTCCAATGACACGGCTTAAAATACAAGCCGAATACGTATACGCGAGGCCGCACGAAACCACTTTTCTCTCCCTCTCTCGCACTCGTTCCTTCGTGAGAATAGACGTCGCGTCTCGAGTGTTCTATTTATGCTCGTGCTGTGTAATTACTAGCCGCCGAATATCGAGCACGTTGTCTTACAACGCGCGATCTTATTACAGGCGTCACGAAGAGGCCTTCGTTCTCTCGTCACTGAAATACGATCCTGCTTCAGTAACTTCGATGTAAATCTTTCTCTTGGAAAAATCCTCAAGTGATGTGAATTGTTATTAAAATTTTTAATTAAAAATAAATAATATATTAAAAGAAATTCTAGTGGCCAATAGACGGAATTTATCTATCGCAGTTAAATTATGTTTAAAAACGCGAACATATTAATTAAAAGTAATAGATTTATCGATTATTTTCGTTTACGCGCTTTTTCACCCTTTCGCGCATCCGGTTGTCTTTACTCGAGATTTATTCAAATCGCAGCTGCGACAAATCCGCCCAAGAAAATTCTCGAGAAGCGCAGAAAATCAGGATTACGTTAATTCAGGTGTACGTAAAGCATTTAGTGAGTCAGCTCTATTTTGCATTTGCATTGAAATTTTTTTTATCTAGGTTTTTCTTGTGTACACGATGACGCTTTATCAATTTTGTGATGTAACTCTTATGAGTCATCTAAATGTTAGTGTTCTAAGGCCGCTGCAAAAGTAGCGGCATTAATGAGTCAAACAGGCAGAGCAATAAGAACGCATGGCTACTTTCTTTTTAGAAAGTTTTAGCGATATTATCGGGAACAAAGCAATTATTTGCGAACAGCGTATCGTAACGTCAGATGCTTTCGCGTTAGCTTTATTCGTGATTTTCAATAATAACGGAATTTAGGATAGCGTTGATGTTTCGAATATTTCTTATTAAATGTAACCGATTAGACGCGATTGTTTCTCCTTTCTCGCGTTAACATATGTATTAACTAATGTGAGTCATAATTTCAGATGCGAAAATTCTTTTTTTTGGCGGCACCATGACACCTTGAAAGTGCCCATGTCCCTTTTTCGTGAAAATCGCAAGCGACTCGTCAAACGTCTCCAGCGAAACAGTGACAGTCCCCTCCACGGCTTTTTCGTCATTCTTCAAGGTGGCGTAGAAATTCCTTTCAACGACACGGATATAAAGTGGCCCTTCAGACAGGTGCGTACTTATATGCTATATTATGTCTTTTATTAAATCAAATTTTATTAAATCAATGTGATTGACTCGGATGTTTCAAAACGCCAGCGTACACAAGATTCAAATTTTTCAGATAAGACGTGCAAAAAATTTTCTTTTTTATTTTAAGAAAATAACACGATATCGGATTTTAATTTCTCCATTTAAATGCAAATCCGGAAATAATCTTTTTCATTAAAAATTTCGCCCGTAAGAGAATAATTTATTATATTATCGAACATGACACTCGTGTGAATCGCCATCAAGAAAGAGAGATTGTTTTTCCTTATCAAAGCGATCTCTCGGAAATACTGTGTAAAAAGCAAAGTCGGCGATCGCGATTCACCTGGGAATTCCGAAAATTCAACCGCAATTACGCGGACTGACTTTTACGGCCATTTGTCACGTATCTCTACCGGAGTAACGACCGTGAAGACAATTGAACTTCGCCGCGAGGTATTCAATCCCCATAGCCATCAATGTGAGAAAGTTAATTAGATTTATTTCGATCCGAGAGATTTATAAAGCCGCCCGAACACAATCGTGAATTGAATTCGTCGAACTCGAATTGTTTATCGCCATATGGCTGCGAGTGGTACGAAACGCGTGTTGATAAATTAGTCATCGATAAGATTGGCATGATGAGTGTACACGCTTGCGAAAGTATATGGCACGTTGGAGTTGGTTATAACTGTGTGAAAAGACATTAACATTCGAATCTATTATCATCAAAGAGAAAAACTTCTTTTACACTTTTATTATTAGAGCATGCATTGTTGCATATTAAAACGTAACATGAAGCTGATAGCGTACCGAAGAAAACGAGCGGTAATAAAATCAATTTAACGCTACGAGAGAAGCCGTTTGCATTGCCTTGCACTACTTCATTTGTAATTCATCGTAGTTAAAATCTTTTTTTTTTCGGGACTGTCTTGCTTATGCACAGCCTGACTGATATCAGGTGATTTTACGAGGTGCGAAAACCAAATATTATTATCTGGCGTGTTTTATCGCGCGATAAATAATGTGAAATTCTTATAGAATAAGGCAGTGCACATGACTCTAACGTGATATTTTACTTCGCTTTAATATCTGCTATTATTATTATTATTGCATATAATGCAGTCGCCTGCGCTTTTTGCATCTCCGTTGAACTGTTACATTTTCCGAGATTAATTTAATTTCCGCGGCAAGACAATATACCGTGTGATAATGATGCAGCGGATCAGAATAGCGTGGAAATTTCTGTCGGGAGGGTAGCTCCGTTTGGAAGTTTATGAACTCTCGCCTCACATGAATAACCGACCGCTCCACCGGACTATTCTGGTATATGGAGTTCCGCTGCGTTTACATCGCCGAAAACACGTTCTCGTCAAAGGCGCGAGTAGCCGAAAATCGACGCGACGAGCGACGATCCGGTCGAGACACGCTCCTGGCGCGCAGACGGACGCTCTGGCAGATTGCCTTTAAAACCCGCTTTACTAGAACTGAGGTACCGTTCGGAGACGGCACTCTCTAACAAAAACGCTCCCGCGGTCGCTCCGTTCATCCGCCCGTGCTCCAAAGCCCGTGCTCGTACGCGCGCGCGCGCTTTGTTTAGCGATTGACCGTGAATTTTTCAGTGAGCCGCAAAGTAAAATCTCGTCCCATCCATTTCCCCAGACTGCTGAAGGCTTATTTACCCACATCAAACACGCATATATCTTCCACATTTATTTTTATACATTTTTATCTTTTACTTATATTTACACTTCACGTCGTCCTCCATTTTTCAGCTCGTATTTTATTAATTCTACGACGGCGCGGCGTACGTAAGCGTGAAAAAATTTTCAGCGTGCCAGGTGCATATGTTAAAATATATTCCGAACGGTGTTCTCATGCGAAATACATACACGGTACAACTCGAGCCGATTGTATTCGACGCCCAGCGAGAGCGCGTTCTCTTTGTGTGCGTACAGCTCTGATGCAAACCGCTTACATTGCTCAGAATTTGTTCGTTCGAGATTACGGCTATTGTTACTCTCGGTTAATCTAAAAATAACGTTCCAGTGCTTTTCGTCACTTCGCGCGTGTATGTACAACTTACTCTTTAATTCATAAACCGCTAACAAGCAATTCACGAGGCTGCGTCATTCAGGGTATGCAACCGCGTTTTAATCTGATATGTACGTTGCATTCAATGTTTATCACGGATTGATAATCGTGCATATTCAGAATATTCAGCGTTAAACGTGGCTACACAATTGACGACCCAAATTACTTCTCGCCTAGGAGATCGTTGTGCCTTACGGTAAATTCGTACGGTAAATTTTCGTACGACGAGAAAGAAAAATAGAAATTATAAACGCAATGAAGTCAAATCTGATGGTATCTTCGCGGTTTAATGCCGTGACTTGTGTAAAAACGAAGCAGATTCTCGCAGAAGAGCGCTCGATCGCGACCGGAGGATTCACTTCCTGTTTCAGTTTCTACTGGTTCTTTTTTTTTTTTAAATGCGCTATGGTCTTTATAGCGTGAACGTTATCTCGTGATGTTCCGGGCCGGTTCGAATTTGCGCTACGCTTGCGTCATTGTTGATCTTCCCAGGCGACGTTCGCGTCGAGTTTACGAGCTCGGAGAGAAACGTATCTCCACTCACTTTCGAGTATCAGTTCCAGCAGCCAGAGAAATGCAGTCTGCGATTTTATTTTAAGAATGTCTAACGACGAGGACTAATAACTCGGGCAAAGTTGGCGAAATTTTCTGCAGGAAAGAACCGATGGGAGATTTGGATCCGCGACTGGTGCATCCGGTACTCCCGCGGAACATCCCGCGTACGTGCGATCAAGGTGCTGTTCCAGTTTCTAATTTGGCGAATAGCGGGCCGCTCGTTTCTTTGTGCGCAGCGATCGCTTCGCTCGCTCGACAGTTAAAACGACGTACTCGTACTGAATTCAATATCGCGGTGCTGTTGTTGCGCGATGTTGCGATCAATACCGGTGGCCGTTTAGTCGCCGGATTCTTTCTTAATACAGCTGCACATTAATTCGCCACCATCGTCATCGTCGTATTCTCGATTCTTGCCTTCCTGGCTTTCCGCCCGGTGCATGCGCCACTCTTGGCGAACCGGCGATAATAACGATAAAAGTTCTTAAATAATTCCATAAATTAGTAAAATGCCATGTAATTTTTAAAAATACTTTGAGGAAATTATTTTTATTTTTAAAAATTAATTTTGTATACGAGACGCGTGGAAAAAAAAAACCGCGACTGGAGTCTGTAAAAATCGTTCGTTGACGCCTTCTATAAAACAGCTGCGGTAAGGCAATAGATATTATCCTGCTTGCAAGAACACGCGCTATCGTGCGGCTGTGTATATGTCTATATACATATATATACAGAACTTCTTTAAGATAATACCTGCTGGCTGCGCCGAGAGCGCGTTGACCTGATGGCTGATCGTTCTCAAGATGCTCTCTCGCTCTCTCATTCCCCCGGTCCTCCCGGTCCTCGTCTCTCACAGCATCGGACGGAAATGAGAGCCCGAGAGCGACCGGGAGACGGAGAGAGAGTGAGATGGCCCAGCTCTTGAACCCAAACACAACGAGGCGCAACGCGTTACGACTCGCACGAGCTCGCTCGGCTCATTTCTCATCGCTTCACCCTTGGAATTCCGATCTGCCGGATTTTTCGGGACTCACGACGACGACGGCGGCGGCGGTGGCGATGCTACCTCCGCCAATGTCGCTAAAGACGCGATATTGTAGCATCAGGTATATGTAGTAGATCTGCTCTTCTCGCAGCTGCACCTGCCGCATTTCTTTTTTTCTCCCCCCCTCTCTTCTTTTCTCGTTTCTACGTGCGAACACTTCTTTCGTTTTAACCCTGAATCATACCGAGTGAGGTTTCATTCAGAGAACACTTTTACCCGCAAGTAAAACTATCGTTTACGTAAGCCTAAAGTAGGAAACAAAATGTTTTTCCTGTCGACAAATTAATTGGACTGTAGACTCGGTCAGTTAGCGGAAGAAAACAGAAAGCATTAATCAAAATGTGACACTTTGTGATCCCGAGATAAGTAATGTCCATTTCACAATAAGACCGCTCTTCCTACTTTTAATCGTGCCTGGTCCCATTGTTAAGCTCAGGAGCAAAGATCTTTTGACCTGAGGGAAGGTCCGAACTAATGCGAAAACGTTCCTCGAAGGTGCCTTTAGGAGGCTCGCCGCGGCGACCTCGGCGGGTCTGTTAAAAACGGCCGCCGAACGGTGGAAGCCCAGGTACGGCATTTCCGCTTCGGCCATCACGGGCGAAGGGGAAGCGCCGTGGCGGCCGCGCGAGCGCGCGCGCGGACACACTCGCGTGATCCTGTTTCCTGTACAAGCTTTTTCGAAGCCTTCCGAGGGAATTCAAGACCCGGCCGGGCGTGAGATCGCCGCGGAGAATCCGTTGCAGTATTTTTATCGCGTTCAAGACCGGGGGGAAAAAAAGGGGGAAGGAGAGGGACACAAAAGAGTCGGCTGTTGAAAGCATGGAGAGAAATTCCGTTCGCCGTAGCCGGCGATCCGTATCCTCCGTCCGTGAAGGGGGGACCCGACACGCCAGGACTTGCCTTCGGTGCGATTGCGAAACGTCTATCGTCTATTAGAAGTCGAGAAGAGTCTCCTTGACCGGCCGAGGATGACGTGGCCCCGTGGCGGTATCGGCGTATCTTCTCCGACACGTCGTCGGAGTAGCCGCGCGGAGTCGGCGTGCGCCGCCGAGTGCGGCATCGATTTCTCACGTAATATCGCGTGATGACCTATTTGCACGAGGAAGTCGACGAGGGGAATAAATATCGCGACATTCGATTTCGAGAATGGAACTCGGCTCCGAGAACGGCAACGCGCGCGCGCGCGCGCGCGCTCGGAAATGATCGTAAATATCACACCGCGGACTATTCCCCGTCTCATTGAGCGTCGTTCTTCACCTCGATTACGCAAGCGGTTTATCGATTTTGCAATGAAAGAGAAACGTTTATCACGCGAACGCGCGTCCTTTGCATTCTCCGTTATTCCGCTGTTATCTTCGCCGGGTCTCTTTATTTACGCCTTGCAATTTTTATATAACGCGACAGTTTCTAACTATGTACGTGTGTACCCGTAACGAAAGTATTTGTATATCAGACGGTATACGCTGTCGTACGTTATATGTATACTATTTCCAGAGTTGGTTATTTAAAAAGATGGACAACATATCGCGCCGCTATTATTACGCGACGTTCCTCTTCCGAGGCTCCTTTATTATTCAAGAGTCGCTATTGCGACTTCCGTACCTCTTTCGCAGCTCGTACATAGCTTTATTTGTTCTCTTTATCAGGAATCGTTCTTCCAATGGTGCTTCGGCGTGGAGGAGCCAGGCTGCTACGGCGTTATCAACCTCGGCACCAATGACTCGTACCTCTTCGTGCCCAAGTTACCAGCCGACTATGCAATTTGGCAGGGCAAGCTGCACACCCTGGATGACTTCAAGAAACGATACTGCGTGGATGAGGTTCATTACACCGACGACATTGCGTCCGTGCTGAAGGGAAAGGGAACGAATTGCTTGCTCGCGCTGGTAAGTCGCGCCTGGGAACAGATGGACGCTCGCCGAGCTCTCGCTTACTTTTCCGTCTGCCCTCTCTTCAGGTAGGGAAGCGCACTCAGCCTGGGGGATAATTCGAATCTAAAGACGACTACGATTTTTTGCCGTGCCGGTTCTTTCCACCATTTCCCGCAGCGCGATTAAAAGCGTGTATTTTTTTGCCGCTAATGCGAAGCGACGCTTCAATAAATGAAGAGGGAAAGAGATGGAACTGACCGAAGGGAGCCCCAGGTTGAGCACCCTTCTCCACGTGCATGTGTGTGTCCCGCAATAAGGCGATTCGCCGCGGCATGCCTCGTGACGTTTACCTTCGCCTCCTTCGCGACTGTCTGCCTCTACAATGTGTCGAGAAAGTTGCGTCGGTCGGTCGGTCTGGTTTTTGCCGGGACTCCGCTCGCATTAGTATGATGCCCGGATCTCCTTTTGCCAAACATCCGTCGAATGTGCGCGTACGCGCCGCATGTGGCGTGTACGTGCGAATTTTTGTCACATTGTCACCTCCAATTAGAGGCTCGTCGTGCGCGCCTCATTCGCACGGCGCGCGGCATTTGTCACGACTCGGCGAATGTTTGCCGAGTCGGGGGCATCGCCTGACGTCGTCTTTCGCTGCCTGGGATGACTTACCAGTCCTGTTCTCAGTGCAACGCCGTGCTCGCTGCACACACCGAGAGAGCGAGAGACCGAGAGTTGCAAAAATCCCGCCCGTATAATAACCCCTCCGTGCGAAATACCGCGTCCGCGCGCGTACGCATGCATGCGCGCGTTTAAATGCCGCCCTGTTGCTACGCGGATTAGAATTACGGTGGATTTAGCAGAATCCGAGAATGCCGTCCTTACGCCCGGCTCTACTTGGCGACGCGTCCGTCTGCCAAGTAAAACCCGTGCATGCAAATACACCGTACTTATTCGGTGTATTTTTTTTACCTGCCGAAGAAAAAAAAACGGAGAGAAAGAGAATCAGAGGGGAAAAGGCGAACGATTCGTTGCTTTGTTCGGAGTCTCATATTTATTTTCTGTCTTGAACAGAGCTTACTCTCGCACGTCTGGATTCTGATTTAAGTCCAGTTTATTCTCGGTCTCCGCTTTATAGTTTAGAAAATAGCTGTGTGAAGTTGGCCCCCCCACTACTGAAAATCCAGTAACGGCCTTTACCATTCGATTGGTGGTCGTTTGGTGGTATTTGGTAGTCCATTCCCGAGGATTGGTAGTCAAAACTGTAATTAATAACACGAAAAAAAGACATACGCGCGTGAAGTTAGCCCCCCCTTTCATAAAATTCGGTTTTCCAGACTACATAAATAATCGT
>VBVQ01003767.1:0-17363 GCA_011636635.1 Tetramorium simillimum
CTCGACCACGTTGCCCGACGATCCCCGACTTCCACCCCCTGCCTCCTGCCCCCTCCCGGTGTCGCGCCCACAGAGACGACGATATTTTTGGATTGATTTCTTCGTGTTTCGACAACGCGAGCGCGCCTTCTCACTTCGCCTATTACACACCGGAAATACACACACCGCGCGGCTACCCCGCCGCCCGATTTCGTATACGCATTTTCGTGCATGATGATCTCAGAGCACAAACGTCCGTGCGCGGGAGAGACGATCGTCGACGTTGTGGCCCGAAAGACGACAGTATACCACAGAAATCATTGTATCGATTCGAAGCATTATGATAAACTTAATAAAAGGATCGAAAAATATAAAACGCATCTTCGATTGTTCGTTCCCCTCTGGCTCCCTCCCGTCCTCCCGCTGAGTAAACCATTGCGAGGTCTTCTGAATTTGTATTATTCTTTATTATAATATCAATAGTAATCATATGACAGTGAATCCTAATATAATAATATACAATGTAAATTATCGCTACTGTTATTATCATTATAATCCGCAATTTGTTTTTTTCCCCCATAAACGTACATCAACTCGGAGTTTAAAAGTGCGTGAACGTATATAGCAATATGTTACATCAAAGACGAAGTCGCGTTGTTCCATGAACCGGCCTATACATACATTACAGCTCGATTAATACTTCTGTTCAACTTTAACGCTAATCTTAAAATCCTCTTTTCATCTCGCCCCGCCGTTGCGAGCTCTCTCTCGGGCGAGCCGCAACTGCATTCGTACTTTATCACTAACGATATCTCGCGATACAGAGTTCTTTTCCACGACGAGCGAACTGTGACAAATGATAAGGAAACTGAAAAGAGACGGTAGTTCCTCGCACATTTCAATTGCACATTTAATTGCATTGCCACTCTGATTCTCGATTTGAGCTCGATCACGCGCAAGGATTAGAGGACGTGCCGCAAATAAATATAATTTCGCTGTAACAACGCAGACTTTTCAATGAGAATCCATCATCGATCAGCCGCGCGGCTGGCGGCGATGCTGATTGCGATAAGCTTCCATTCACCACAAATAGAGCGGCTCTGGCTATTTCTACGCTATTTCGGCGAAGGCGCAGCGCGGGATGAGTTTCTCTGTCTCGGTATTTAAAAAAGCGTGAATTCTCTATATAAACATATTGCGATAGGACAAGTTTACGAAAGCTACAATTAGAATATGTACAAATCTTAGAGTTCACGTATACATATATATAACTTACACGCAGCGTCTCTGTAACAGTATCAACATGTAACGTATATATATTATAATATTATAATCTATGTAATATATATATATATTATATATTACATATATTATAATGCTATGTCGTAATATATTATATTGTAATATATGCACCTAAGATATACCTAATTCGTATGTCACAGATATAAAATGTATTACGAGTGTCACAATTTACAAAAGTCTATCCCTAGTACCAGTCCCTTCTAATTGTGGTCAATGGCAAAATGAATATTTATGCGCCAGAACTCTGTAATTCATGTATATTTCAAAAGAAATATATTGAAAACTCCTCAATCTTAACATTATTACGTTTACCAGCGAGAGAAATTGAGACGAGCTGATAATATCTTTAACGAAAGATTCTAAAATTGAACAATCAACGATATTCATACAAAACGAAGCGTAGGGCAACGACTGATTGAGCCAAGTAAAGAGCTTTCACTTGCAAAGTAATTGCTCCTTACCGAAAAATATATATCTTCCAGGACAATTCCATGAATTTACTTTCCGATAGAGGCATACACAGAAAAGTCACCAAAATCATCTTACTCTTGCTTATTCTTTGCTAGGATCTTTCGCTCTCCTTATCAACACTCGCAACTAATTCAAAATCCTCGCGGAGACAGACACCAACAAACGTTATCTTACAAATCTAACGCGATACAAACTCCGTTACTAATTTCGCACTATCCGCACGTTGATGGCAGTTGCGTATTATTGGTGTATCAATATTATCTCGTAATATATAAGTCCGACGTCTAACAACAATATTTCTATCATACATTTAATGCGTTATTTCGCCCCCCTCCCCTTTACCCTCGATAAAATTCTCATATTCCTAACATCTCGTATTTCGCGGCACTGCGATACTCCTTTCTCCCTCGTACATATAAAATCAGACTTAGAATTACAGCACATACCGAGGCCGTTGTAACAAATTCTGCGACATAGCTAAGCTATAAACAGCGCTACAATCTTTCCTCCATCGTCATCACACATTTACAAAACGCTCTTCAAAGCGAGGGATTACTTAATTGTAACGTAGATAGATCTCCGATTACAGGTTGCAAGTAAAAATATCAACCTTACGCCTCATTCACATCATTCAAACTCACTTACAGAACTTGAATTTTCGCGTGACATCTCGAATCCCGATATCGATGGCGATTTACTTACAAGCTAAATCAACATAGTAAACGGGAATGCACTCGCGCATTTCCATAACGATGATTAACGATGGGCAAATGCATAGGTAATCATTCGATGGAAATACGCATTTATAAAAACGGAAATCGGTGCGTAACTTCCAAATAAACACTGCATACGAAATAACATTCCGTGAAAAAAAAAATTGATTGGAAAGGAGCACATTCTTTTGATTGAAAAGTGTACAACGGAGAAGCTTCTACTTTATAAATAATTACACGTGCTCAATTATCTACGCCACCATTGTATCGATAAAATGTTTATCTACATTGCGGAGGAATCTCGCTCTAAATACATTTTAATATA
This sequence comes from Tetramorium simillimum, assembly GCA_011636635.1. Lineage (NCBI taxonomy): Eukaryota > Metazoa > Arthropoda > Insecta > Hymenoptera > Formicidae > Tetramorium > Tetramorium simillimum. The sequence goes on from VBVQ01003767.1 coordinate 2,791, forward strand.
ATATCTAATTCGATACGATAAATACAACAAAGAAACAAACTTGAACAGAGAAAGAATTCCAAATGTAAAAATTTATCTAGACAACGCAAATTTATAAAGATTGTTGTGATGGCATCTAAAAAAAAATGCGTATCTTCTGTATTCTTGCGTTGCTTGGGTATACATTCTTTTGAAAGAAACTGTGTGCACCGTGCACACTCTAAAAAAAATGTCCTATTTGTGGACACGTTCTCTATACAGGAAATAGATATTCACATTAAATACAATTGTAATGTTATAAGAAATCTACTTTAACAAATTATTTTCATAAGTGATCGCAAAAAATTATCGTGGATGATATCTGCTAGGTGGCATGTTTTTCACCGACCGATCCTTCATGTCATTCGGGTTGAACATCATTGGTCCCTAGAAATTATTTTTGGTTTAAAGTACGTTAAAATTAGTAAGCAATTAAAGTTTTGTGTAAAAACTTACTAGAAACAAAAGCAAATTCTTTGATTTCTTGCTTTCAGATTGCACAATTTTTTTTGTGGAATTATTCATATATTAAATATTATATATATTAATATTATTAAATATAATGCTATTTATAATATGTAAGCAGTAAGGGAACATATAGTTTTTAATTCTTTTACAAATCCTTTTCCCTTGTTAAAATGCGATGCGCATTTGTAATTTACAGTACATAAGAAGACATATACACGATATAACAATTGAAATAATTATATATACATATATATATATTTTTTAACAAACAAAAGGACAAGTAATTGACGTATAAACTTATTTTACAAAACCTAAATCCAATATCCTTAACCAAGCTTTCCCACGATTCTATGCTTAATGATTTTATGAAAATAGCGATTGACAATGATTGATAAGCGTAAGCTAATTTTAGTAATAGAAGTAGCATTAAAAGTTATGATAAAAGAGTCTTGCTTGGCACATGACAAACTGATTAGAGACAGAAAGTTTATTATACTAATCTGCCGTAGCGTAATCTCCCATACCGTAGTATATTTCGCAGTAAGAAATTTAGAAAGTGGTCACCTTGAAAATGCGGAAGAATTCAGTGCCATTGAATTACCTTGTTCCGTTGAAGGAGCCGCGGATCCCTCATTGTGTAGCTCTGCACCTCTCGTGATAACGAGCTGGTCGAGCTCCAGCGAGAGAGCTATATGCCATACACAACATAACAATGTTGTCTCACTAACATATTCGTCACGTCACTTGTGATTAGCTAGTCTTATCTTATATGTTTACAAGTGTAATACCAATTTATGCGATTACACGTTGCACTTATGCTCGCAGACATAATTAAAAAAAAGTAGCACATTTTAACGTATTTATTTAACAAAGCATAAAGACTCTCCCTCGTATCACAACGTAAAAATCGGTATTACAGTATTCATGTTCTCGTGTACTATAGCGTAACGTTTCAGCAAAGTAATGAAAAACACTTTTTCATGCCTCGGTTGCAGTGTGAGTATACAAACATGATTAATGGAATATTTCACAGAGGTTGTTTGCATTACACAAAATCATTCACGATCACAAAGAAGGTACGCCACTGCCGTTCTACTTTATTACGCTAAATTAATGTCAATAATATAAACTGAAAACATGCAGAGCGGTACTAAATTCACCTAGAATGGCTACATAAAATGTTAACAACCAACTTTAATTACGAAATGCAATATAGCGTTTCTCTTCTCGCATCAAAATGCTACATATACATTTCCGCGAAGCGGTGGGTAAGGAGAAAGCATGAGTGTAAAACACCAAATAATGATATGTGCAATTAATAAAATGAATGTCCTTACTATCAGCAACAATTATTATTTGACTACATCATTCTGCTTCCCCGACTGCTTGCATAAAGAAACATAAAAGAAAGGTAAGATTAAACACAAGTACAAAGGAAAGAATCTGTAGCAAGGTGAAGAGGTCTAATTAAGTATCACTGTCATTAAAATGTAATATAGAAAGCGATAAAAGTGTATTTTAATTAATGCTATTAATAACACTGATCGTCTTAGTGATTTGTCTCATCCGTTTAAACAGAAGAACTGATACAGTGCTGGAGCAGTCTAATTCATAAATGTAAACATCTTGTGAACAAACTACATGATCGATCTTCAATAAATACATAATTGCTGTACACAGAGATTATAAGTAAAAAATAAGTACGATCAAGACTACCACGATATTTTTGAGAAAATAGACGATATGCAAAACTAGGGGAATGTAAGGTGTACAGACTATTCGTTACAACGACTGTGAAGGGAAACGTACAGAAAAAAAGTCCGTCTATGTTAACATTACGATTTCAAAAACACGCCGAAACAAAGGCTAAGCTGCATACCAGAAAACTGCAGCCATAACGCAAGGGGTAACGAATGTATGTACTGTGTAATGTGAAATTTAAGGAGACACTCATGTGTGAAACTGTACTGTAACGTATAGTTTGTCGATAATATGTGTATATAGTTTAATATTTCTAAGACCGCATAAATTTTCGCTGCGTGGCACTTACTGGAGTGTTCTCCGCGACGTTTCCAGACGGCGGTGTTGCTGCTGGGGTCAGGAAATCCACAGGAGCGGTTGGATCATTAACTATTATGATAAAGGCAATATTACTTTCGAATAAATTTTTCAACTGTTTCAGTACTCAGCTAAGTTTTTCAATTCTCAAGTTTTTCATTTTTTTCATTCTATCTTTCATTTCCTTCAAGCATTATACTTTCAAATATATAAAGAAAAATAAGCTGAGACTCAAACTCGAATGAGTGAAATTGAAAGGAATTAAAATTTAGAAACTCGATGGCTTACTTGGCGCGGGAATGAACATCTGCGGGGACGAGGTAGCCATAGGTACGAGTGGAGACGTTACGGGAGTGGCCACGTTGGACGATGCTGCGCTACTTTTGGGCTTTCCGCCGGGATTCATTATGTCTACGTAGTTGGCACGCATACTCCTACCCTTTGGCAGTTTGAACATATTGCTACCAGTAGACAATTTCGAAATATCCGTCGCTGGTGCATCCTCGTTGTGAGAATTCGGTACAGGCGGCTGCGGTCCGCGTTCCATCGCCGGCGCACGGAAACTCATATCAGATGTTTTCGGCGGTGGAGCCAACGTCCCGGCACCGCTGTCACCGTCTTCATCCTTGTTCATCCACTTCTTAGCGACCGGGTCCCATACAATCTGCAATACAAAAAATGACAGAATTGATTCCGCAATTTTACGAGCAACGTCTCTTTGTCGTTTGCGTTTATAAGTTAAGAAAAAAATCTACCTAACGAATTAAAAGAATATTAGTCATCTGTTAGATGAGTATTAGCTGACGGTTACTCAACAAATTCTGGCATTATACTGGCCTGTTTACTGTCCGTCTTATAAGCATTGATGTAACCATAAGTAGCTTTCTATTACCAAAAGTATCCGCGCAAGCCCTTAACGACATAAAACATAAAACCGTCCGTCGTAATTTTTTAATGAACTGGAGAAAGATACGGTGCAGTGGCAGATTCTTACCGTTGGGTTGCTATCGTCTGGCAATATCATTTGATTTTTCGGCTTGGGCGCGAGTTTACTGAACAAACCACCGAACCAGGAGCCACCACTGTTGGCGGGTTTCTTCTCAGCTGGTTTTTCCGCCGTTTTCTTCGTGTCCGCTGCAGATTTAGCGGCCGGTCGTGATGTATCAAGCGCATCCAATTCTTCCAATGGATCATACTGCTTACCCGTCGACGGTGTCATAGAGATTGTTGGCTGCGCAGGCTGAAATAAAATATACGATTGATCATCGCAAGCTTGTTCCAGCAAAGTTCATCACTATTTACTGTAACAATGCGAGTTCGCTATCACATGCCATTTAACAGTTTTTTGATCGCATTCTACATTCGTAACACTTATAAAATATGCGATACTCACAAATGTATTACAGTAAAAAATGAAAAACTTTGCTTACCATGTTTATCTTAGATATGACGTCGCTCTATGATGATGTATGTTCAAAGTGTACGATCAAAAAGTCAGAAGTTGGAATCAGAATCACATTAGAAAGCAGGATGTAAAATATGTAGATAAATTTCATGTTAAAAAAAGAATTTAAGACTTAAAAAGGACACGTGATAAATATTAAATTAGGTATTTAAATAATTGGAATCAAGTTCTTAATTTTAACAAGATCAACTTTTTCTATGTTGATTAAATTTTCAATATTTCGCTCGTTTTAATGAAGATGATTAATTCGTTTTGAATCACAGTACTTTCAACATCAGTCTATCATTGTTCTACATTTAAGGAACAATAAATAAAGGCAGACTGATGCTGAAAGCGCGGTGAGTGTCAAGACCCCAGCCCAGATGACTCCTAAATCTGAAGTCTTTTTTTCTCGATAGCCTGCATATATGCAATAACTAATGTCTTTATATAACATGAATTGTTTATAATCTTAAAAAGTTCAAGGAAATGCATCATGTGACAAAACTTTATTATACGTTTAATGCCAACAGTAACAACAATATGTCTATATACATTCAAATAACACTTAAAATAATATTAAAATTTTGTAAAATTACATATGTAATTAATATGACAAAAAATAGAGATTCTTTATATCTCTTTTGATCACAGTATATAAATTTTTTTCCTTGTTAATATTTGGACATTTTTCATGTAGTAACATATAAAAATTTAACTTTTAAGATAATATAAACCGAATGAACAAGTATTTATTTTACAATAAATCTATTGATAATTCTTTTATCTTTTATTTTTAATAATTCTGTTTAAATATTAAGAAAGAAATATTTGTGTATTACCATATATTAAAAAAAAATATTTCGTTTGTAATACTTAAATAAGAAAATCCACATCTACTAATATAGCGTTACAGTCGCACGTTATCACTGTGTATGTAAAAAAAATTTGGCCACGATTATACACGCTTACAAATTATTTTTTCAATCGCATTTTGTGGGCATATCAATGTCGTAGGTCAAAGATGTATTTATATCTTTAACGGAAGTATCATCGGTTAGATGATTGTTTCTGAATCTAAGTGGTAAATCAATTGGATACGTGCCACCGAAAACCAGCGGCTTATATCTAGACGATTCGGTAATATTTTGTTCGGTATTATCGTACGACCACGCATCTACTGTATCGCAAATAACATCTTTTCTACGAATATGCGGTGCCACTCTCATAACTTTCTTCTCCTCGAAATTACAATACTGTTTTAAGGTTTGTGCTTCATTACTGAAAGTAACATGACTCTCCTTAGTTTCGGAAGATAAATCTGGCGCTAAAAAAGACTCGAGTTTCAATTTGCTAAATTGAATATCTAAATCTGTAGTTTGCGACGTCGCGGATAAATTTCCTTCATCCGGCCTGTCCGGCGCCGTTTCTTCTTTATCCTCGGACGGATTCTTTTTCTTAATTTTACATTTTAGGAACACCGGTGGTTGCGAGCACGGTGGTTTCAAATATATAGGATCGATACGTTTCGGTTTTCTAATATCTTTTGGGTATATTTTGTTGTTTGACAAAATTTTCGGATAACTCATAGTCAATTTAGGATATTTCCTACGAGAATCTTGAACTTTGACATCGAGATTACCGGACAGATTAAAGAACGTAGGTACATTGCCAGGAGTATTATCATCAAATGTAGAAACGACACACGGATTTGGTTTTACAGATACATTGCGACGGCGTAACAAGTTAATACCGGCAGCATGTAGTGATCCTTCAGGATCGAGAATATTATCCGAGGTAAGTCCGCAATTACTTACTTCAGGGGTAGGCGTTTTGTCTTCCCTTTCCGTCTGTTGGTGAGCAAGCATCAAGAAACAGGTGAAAAATGTTAATTGTAATGAATGTTAAGTATACAAGGTATAACGGTCAATTATGAGTACTCTCAGAAAATTATCATATGTATATTTCTCAGCTATTTGACCAATTCTTATAAAATTTTAAGGTAGAATAAGTTTTTTTTATGCTACTGATCATAATCGTCATCAGTGACACTAAATAAAACTTTTATCTTTCCTTAATACATCCTTCACAAGAAATTTCACAAGAATCTTTCAAATGGCTGAAAAACGGCAGCTTTCCAAAAGTACTCATAGCTAACTGTTACAATCTGTATAATGTATGAAATTATGAGCGAAAATCGTTCGTTAAAGAATTGATATTTATAAAAAGTGAAGTAGCGCAAGAATAACATGAATGTGAAAATGTAGATATATTATGAGGAAAATATATGTGATGATTGAATTTTTATATTAAAAAAAAATTTTAATTCTTATTACTACTTTTTAATATACCTCATAGTTCCATTTGTCTTGTTGTTGCGAGTTATTTACTTCAGCTTGATCGGTGGATAAGCCTGCAGGCTGTTGCTGCCAATTAGACGGCATCGTCTCATTTCTTCCATAATTATTTTGATAATATGGCTGCTGGCTCCAATAATCCTGTTGTTGCGGTTGCTGATATTGAACAGATTCGTCCACGTTTCTCATGTATTGCGCATTCGGATCGTATGTATCTTGAATATTCGTGGGTAAAGATAATGGTTGCCATTCTGACTGGATTTCGCTCGTATTAACTTCCATCATCGATGTAGGCCCGTCACCATAATCGGGTTGAATAGTATTCCATTGTTGTTGCGATGATAGTGGCGGTAATGACGATTGCTGTTGCTGATGTTTCATTTCATGAATTTCCTGATTTTCTATCATGGTGCGAGAATTATACGCTTCATCTTCGACAGCCTGTTCGTCCTGCAACAAAATTCTATTTAATATTTGCATTCTAATCACGCAATAGAACTAAATATCACGTATGTCATAAAGTAATTGTATAACTACCTGATATTTGCCAACTATCTCCGCCAATTTATTAAGCCATATCGCATTTGCAGCATCCTCAATAGCATCTTTATAGACAGGATCATGATATTTGATTCGGTCGCCTAACACATAAACTGCTTCAATGAAGGATTTCTTGTATTTTGACGGATCATTCGCAATATTTGTTGCAATCTGTTCGATATACAATAGTGCCTTTTCTATTAATCCATAATCTACCATTTTCACGGTTAGATCGAACTTGAATGTTTGAAGATCTACTAATGTGAAACACGGATCACTAAGGTTTCGAGCATATTCATAAATCTCCGTTAACATGACAGCTTCCATGGTGAAAAATTCTGAATACGATTTATTATGATTAGCGCCGATCAACACGAGTTTAACTCCATTAGTTCCGTAAGCCCCGAAATCAATTTGCGCGAGTATATAACAAAAATGTGCGGCATGGATATCGCCCCTCGCAAATAACGTATCCCCGAGAGTTGTTATTGATCGGCGATTAACTTCTGGATTGGTTGAGGTATTAGAAATAATCATAGCTAAATGAGGCCGCCAATCGTCCCAGCGAGGATCTGCAACGCACTGTAAAGAAGAAAAGAGATAATTGATATTATGGCGGAGTATAAATAATTTTATCATAAAATAATAGTATTTCTTACTGTAACTATAGCAGGCACACGACCAGAATGCAGTTGATATAAGGTTTGCAGTGGATCGTGCGGTGGCAGACTGTTTGCAAAACGAGTCATTACAGAAGCATGCGTGCGTTTATCCAGTTTACTAGCCAGGAAGAGAGCGTGGCCCCAAAGTCCTTCGTTCATCGCGTACTCTATTACAGGTAAGTAAGAAACATCAATCAAAGTATTAAACGATACATTAAACGATATAAGTAAAAAAGAGACAAAGTCTTTTTTATACCTAATGCTTCTTGAACCCGTCCATAGAGTAAGGTATCTCTGAATTCGTCTGTTACTTGCTCTACAGTTTTTCGCTGCTTGGTTTCAGTTTTCTCGGATAATGCTGAAATGTCCTGAGTACTTCCGTCGCTGCCCGTTGCACCAGATCGTTGCGATATTTGCGATTCCCTACGTCCTACATTCTGAGATCTGAGTTTATTTGTGTCGTAAGGATAAGTATCCTTGTTACGTAGTAAGAGCCCGGCAATATCGACACCAACAACGTTCTGGATAAATTAAGTAATATTAATTTATTTGAACAATAGATTTTTAAAAATTAGTTTTCGAATAAAGACTTACTCCATTCTGTTGAATTAACATGATCATCAATTCGTATAGCAAAATGTATGAAGCGCGATCAATCATTTCTTCATTTACCACTGCCTTTTTAATTTTATTTTCACAATATTCTATGATAGTTTTCTTGTGCGTTACGCCACTGTAATAAGTTATCATCATGTATATTATATTTACTTTGTATTTTTGCACGATTTTACTTACTTAATTAGAGGTCCCGGATATAATCGTAAATCGCGTGCTATAGGATCATGCGAAAGTAAATTATCTACGCGGAAAATGTCCACTTTAGCTCTTTCGCCATCAGCTGGGTAACTCGGATGAACGTGTATCAAAGATCCAATGGAAAAGCATCCTATGGGCAAATTTTTAAATTTATTTAGAAATATTAAAAATTAATAACACACACACACACACACACACACACACACACACACACACACACACACACACACACACACACACACATATATATTGAACTGAAGACAGAATAGCCTAGAACTGAGACAGAATATATAAATGACAATACAAAAATACAATATATTAATTAAAACGGAATGTTTCTCAAAAATAGCGTGTAACTCGAATTGTTAATTCTCAGTATATATTCTTTCCAAGCTACATTAAGAGAAAAAAAAAATATATATATATGTGTGTAAATTACAAAATATTGATTATAAGTTATACCATATGCATGAGACGTGGAATATTTAGTTGGTGTCAATCGAGTAGAAGTAATTATCGAATCTTCCAATAGTGACATATTATCACCCAATGTTCGTTTATCACCAGTAGTCCTGAAATAAATACATTATTCTCTCTTTTAACAGAGAATTTTTAAATCAGAAAATCTTGTTTTTCGCAATTTTTAAAAAATTACGAAAAACCAGAACTAATGTATTAATTATAATAAACTTTAAAAGGCATATAATTATTTACAAAATAAGCATGTTCCGCTTAAACTTTACAGCGAGCTTAGTTAAATAAAATTAAGCACACAATTCTTATTTTTATTACTGTCGTACTGTATAATACTTTACTACGTTAAATATAATCATTGTAATAATATATACTCGACTATTATGAATTCTACACGTATATTCTTTGTATTATCTAGCCAACTGTATGCCATGTATTGGAAATACAATGATTGAAGTTTTAAGATACTGGGAATTGAATTTTCACGTCTAGCTTACAATTAGAAGTTTCAAACCAAGAGACTTCCGGTCTCACCTATAATAAAAATTGCGACAAGCCGTACTGCGCTCCCGCAGATTTCCGGCCCATTCAGAATATCCGAAATGTGGGACATAAAATGCCTTGTTGGATGAGTGGAAACATGCACTTGGGATTGGAAAAAATCTGACATACAACGAATGTTATAAAATTCATATCGAGGTAAAAAAATGACTGTTTAAAAGTTCTTAATTCTTGAAAAAAAAAAAAAAAAGGATTTGAGAACATACCTATCATCACAGGAACTACGACCAGAATGAACGCTAGCTCTATCCTCTGGATAATTGCTGACTCCTCTGGCGATGTGCTGTTGTTGTTGCTGACTGGCATAATATTTGTGGTACCACTCGGAATAGGCGGCAGGATTCGTCCGACGTAGATTTTCAAGATATGCATAATAATTGTTACCGTAATGAGCACTATAATCGTATCCACTGTATCCTGCATTTACAGTTAAACATATATTTAATAACTCTTTTCATAAAGAATACTGTTTTATACATTTGTTAATATGTATTTAATGTTGCAATACGTACCATTATATGCATAATAAGGATCCCTTGTACGCATGTAGTATTCACGGTCTCTATCATTATAAGAAGATCTACTTGAAGGCCTAGAACTGAGACAGAATATATAAATGATAATACAATATATTAATTAAAACGGAATGTTTCTCAAAAATAGCGTGTAACTCGAAACATTGTTAATTCTCAGTATATATTCTTTCCAAGCTACATTAAGAGAAAAATTCGACTAAATTGTCAAGATCGAAATATCATTTAACATTACTCAAATAGTAAAGACAAACATAGTTACATATCAAAGTGATATAAATAAAATATTAGTTTGAATATTTAGAGATCTTATCAAAATAATCAGTAGAGAATACGTTGGTAAAGTTTTGTCGCTTATTTCAGGTTCATCTTGCATATTTAGACATTTAACATACCTTCTTCCATAAGGATCTTCGTAGTAGTCCCTTCTATACGGATCTCTAACATCGTAATCATCGTATCTTCGAGGTCGTCTGTCGTCCCTTCTTCTGTCACGATCCATATACTCTCTGTCTCTAGGATCCCTAGAATACCGTGCATCATAATCTCTCGGATCTCGACGACGTGGATCATCGACTCTTCTGCGGTCATCCGGTCTTCTCCTGCCCTCCCTTTCATCTACATCCTCTTTTCCTCTGACTCTTCTGTCCATATCGTCTCTACCATGTCGGTCCAGGTCGTCGCGACTATGATGCTTACGCTCGTCATCCCGATACGGGACATCCCGTCGCTCAAAGTCGTCGCGGGAATTATACTGACGATCATTGTCGCCTACGCGTCGGCGTTCGTAATAGTAATCATCCTCGTACTCGCGATCACGGTCGTAATACGCGTTTTTCCGGTCGTATTCGTATCGTCGACGATCAGGACTGGTCTCCCGTCGTCTCTCTCTGCTTTCGTCTCGGCTGTTGCGTGATCCCTCGTCTTCCTCGTCCTCGTAGGAATCCCGGCGATTCGACGAGCCGGAGATACCTTGGCTCTCGCTCTCCAGAGACGCGCCCACCGCTTCCTCACGTTTGCTTCGCGACTCACTCGCCTGATCCTGCATCGCGGACATCGTCGGGGGAACCTCCGGAGGAGAACCGGTAACAACTCTACCACCTGTTGTTCTGTCGTCCGGTAACTGCGTGACGTCGCTGGAGGACGCTCCGCCCGGTATCTGCCTGAGTTCCGCGTCCGTTTGCTGCGCACCTTCGTCGGGTTCGTTGCCCCTGCCGAGCACTTCGCGAGTCTCGCTCGGCTCCAGCATTATCTGCGACTGAAGCTGATACCTCTCCTCACCCGATGGATCGTTCCGCGACTGTTGCGGCGGGAGAGAACGTTCCCTACCCGAAGGATCGTTCCGTCGCTCTAGCGTGTCCGAATCGCCTCGTAATAATAGAGGGACATTCCTCTCTTGGCCTGGAAGAACATCGCGACGCTCCACTCGGTCGGGTATGTTCCTAATTTGCATACTTTGCTCCTGACCCGACGGATCGTTCCTTCTGGGATCGGACAGACGTTGTCCAGTCTGCACGTGATGCTCCTGACCTGTAGGATCGTTCCTGCGTGGATCTATGGTGCTCGATTGCCCCGGCACTTCACGCAGAAAAGGAATATCGTTAGGCACTTCGTCATTCTCGTCATCCTGACTCGGTGGCGTCGGTTCGTGTTCCTGATGCGAGTCCGTTAACTCGCCGGTCTCCAGAAACGTGTTCCTATCGTTCGAAGCGAATTCGTAATTGTCCGGCATTTGTTCCGCCAGAGGACGTACTTGTTGCTGTTGTTGCTGCATCGATAGCACTTCAACGTTGTTCACTTCCTCTCGGAAGTCTCGAATGTTTGACGCTTCTTTAGGATTCGCGCTCGGCTTGGGATCGTTGTCCAACGTCTCCTTATTTATGGAATCCCGCGAACCGTAGATATCGCGCTCCTTCAACATCGCGGGCGCAACGACCTCGACGTTTATAAAATCGGATGTTTGTTGGATGTTCTCGTAGTTCTCTACGTTCTGCTCGGGAGTGTTCCACTGTTTGGGAGGTGGACGCGGGTGATCCTTCGCATACCACGCGTTCTCCAACGTGTTTTGATTGTACCATTGATCGTATCCGCTTTGCGAGACAGTATCCGTTATCTTAGTAGCACCACTTTGATATGTATTCGGTATAAGATCCTGACCGACACCTGGTTGACTGTCGGTTGAATGAGAGCTCTCCAAGCCGCTTGGTGTATAATCCGGAGGTAGCACGGGCATATTGTCGGGAAGGGAATTACCTCGGATACTCGCGACGTTAAAAGGATGTTGTGCTCTCCCTTCTACAGGATTCGAATGTATCTCTAATGATTCACCTAAAGGCTCTACGTGTTTTCCCGACTTGCTTCCGAGATTAAGTTGACCAAAACTGCTGGTTAATTCCTCTGGCGCTGCAGGAGCGAAAATACGATCATCCTTCTCGCTGATAAGAACGGTTTTAAAAGGATCACTTTTCGATGTATCGTCAGTTGATACATTCATATTATGGTGGTCTCCAATCGGTGATTTGGCATCGCTCGATATCGCATAATTGATCGAGTCGCGAGTCGACACGAGACTCGCGACAGAAGCTACTGCCGCTTGCTTCTCGTTCTCGTGCTCATTGCTGCTGGACGTATGTACAATATTTTCAACCGTAGGCGCAGGTGGAGACGCTGGAGCATAATTAAACGGCGTCATGTGCATCTGTTGCCACTCGTTTGCAGCAAATCTAGTGGCATTATTATTCTGCGGCACGTTCTCCGTGAATGAACTGTTATCCGTACCTGTTGGCTGTAACCATTGCGTAGAATGTGCAGATTCGCTTTGCACGCTAGAATTTCTCCAATCGTGCGAGGCACTAACGTTACCCGACTGCGGCCAAGAAGCAAATGTGTCATCTACGTTATTCGTTTGTACTAAATGCGCGGGTTGATGTTGGGATTCGCGATTTGGATTGTGCCACTGATTCGACATATTCGACTTTGTACTGGCTTCGTTATTATTACCCTGCTGTTCACTGGCAGGCCAATTCATGGAATGTTCCTTGTTGACCACCTCGACAGGCGCGTTATACATTTGCGACGGTTGCGCGCACTGATTGCCCATACTGTCAACTGTTGGCTGCTGCAACTCTTGCGGCACATTCTGGTCTTGCCACTGATTCAACGTATCGTGATTCTGCCAATTACGTTGCAACGGCAAGTTTGTCGCATCGTCTTTGTTCCAATTATAATTGCTATGCGGTGCCATCGGTGATGGATGTGCCGGTGGCGGATGAATCGGTGGCTGATCCTTTTGGCTCTGCTGCGGAAGTCTCTGCTGGGTATAAGCTGCATTTTGAGACTGATGCTCACTCGGCCATTGACCATGCTCATAACCGGATTTCGCGTTATTTGGTCGAGGTGGCAACGGATACTGCTGATTTTGATTATAGTTCGCATAGGGCGGAAACGAATCCGTGTAAGTCGACCCGGTCTGACGAGCGGGCTCCGATCTGGGAGTGTCTCTGCCCGACATGGAGTTCTGGTTAAGTACATCGGACGTGTTGCCATTAAGATTTTTGTAATAATGATTTTGCACAGAACCGGGTATCAGCTGCCCTTGATTTTGATACGAAGGTACATAATGCTGTTGTTGTTGCTGTTGCGATGGTGGTGGTGGTGGTGGTTGCTGCTGGTGGTGCTGCTGCTGCTGAGTATCTGATTGTTGATCCAGATTCCAGTCCCAGGGATCCTTCCACGTATCGCTAGCTTGTTTCGATTGGTTTGCAAGTGACTGCTGGGTGGTATCGTTCGACGGAACGTCTGATTGAGGCCTCGACATGGGCATCCACATATTTTGATTGTGCACTCCATACGCAGCCGAATGATCCACCCGGGACCTGGTGGGTCTAGCTCGGTAAGGATTCTAAAATTGCAGTTAACATTCAAATTATTCATTTTGGACAATTCACGATACATAGAGCGATCCGACTTGTATACTTACGTTCATGCTGTCTGCAGGACAATGCTGCCTGATTTACAGCAATCTTTGAGATCTACAAATCAACAATATGAACTTGAACACACAATGTAATGGCATATCCCTAGAAAGTCGACGGCAGAAACGTGACAAAACGGTTTCGTATAGATTTATTTGCACACACTTGGCGTACATATGTCACTTTCGAGCGATTGACAACGGAGAGAATTTTTCCTGCCGACGTGAACGTATGATGAAGCAAATTACCGAAAAAAGCGCAAAGGTTCGACCGGTTCCAATTTCATTTGCGATCTCAGAAAGACGTCTCGTCACCGCGACACTGACAGCTTCAGCGTGTACACGGATGTGAATTACAAATGGGTCATTAGCCGCGAGTCTCCGTGGCACCGGAAGATTATCGAAGGTCTCTCGGCGCGTCCTCGCGGGCGCGCGACGACACCGCGAGACGTTATCGTACGCGATAAGATCGCGGAGCGGAGCGGGAGGAGGGCCGTCGGCCGCGGATAAGGAGGAGTCGCGGCTCCGGGGACGCGGTGTAACGTAATTACGTAACCGCGGACGTGGCGGGGGTGCGTTCCCGGCCGCGGCCGTCCAGGAAGCGCGGCGGGATCGCGAGGTCCGGGCGACCAGCTGTGAGGAGTCGACGGCGGGGGCGGGGAGGGACTC
>VBVQ01003768.1:0-17352 GCA_011636635.1 Tetramorium simillimum
AAGAGACAGTATATATATATATATATATATACACATGTACGTGTATATATATGTATAACCGACAAATTCTTGCTCGACTTAATTCTTCTCTGATTTAATTCCATTTAATCGTTAGGTATGCGGCTGGGAATTTTGCAATCCGCCGTGGGACTGATAGCGATTCTACGTGATTATGAAGTTGCGCTAAATCCTTCGTGGAAAGACCCCATCGATCCGCGAAACGTATTCACTTCGCCACCAATAGGATTTCTATTGAACTTTAAGAAGATATAATGCGTTAATCATATGAAATGATAAATATATCACCATTGCAACTTTTATCGTTTTTATCATTTTAGGATGTGCATTGGAAATATTTTGACTGATGGATATGTTAATAGGGTATAAATGATTCTCTATAATAGAAATGCAATTGCTGTGATTATTAGTGAAGTCTTATCGTTTTCTATTCATGATTTATAATAATCATATTAAGTTTATTAATATATATTTTTTTTTATTCTATCAAGTATCCTGACTACACTTTCTAAGAAACAAGAATTTCGAAATATCCTCTTTGTGAAACAATATTGTATAAAATATAATATAAAGTAGTATAAATATAATTATATTAAAGTAATAAACTAATAAACTTATCGATCAGTCGATTGATTAATTTCTATAAAAAAAGATTTTTATTTCAATTCTTCGACACCATGATATGAATTTACTATGTACACTATTGTATTTCGCTTATTTTACCATATCTGATACACGCTCAATTACGTTTGAAAATTTAAGCACAATTTCAATACCGACTTGATTATTTGGGGAGTAGCGTCAGGTATTTCTTGAATTCGGCGAGTACACAATCTCGCGGATTAGGCGGCGTCACTGCCGTCAAATAATCGCTGAGATATTGTGGCAAAAAGCAGAGAATGCCCTTACTAGCTAGCATGGCCCAATCTATAGGCTGATTTACCTGTAATAATAAAATGTCTTGATTTTCAAAATAGATTATAAATTAGTAGCAACGTATACGAATGTATAATCATACAATGCAGTGCAATAGGCATGTCTCATCATTTTTGGTCAATTTCTATATATTAAAATTATTTTTTAATTATATATATATATATATACATACATAATATTATTATATATATGTAAAATAATCTATAATTAAGTCGAGAAATTTTTGAAGAGAAGAGTCATTAACTGAACTGTATTATACTTGAAAATATTTATTTTAAACAATAAAACATTACTCACTTGTTTCACATTGACAAAGCAATGTGTGATTTTGCGTCCAGATGGACTGACATCGTAAGGTGGTCTGTAATCAAATTGAAAAAATTACGATAATAAATAATAGAAATCTTCTTTTTTTATGGAGTTGATTCAATACCGCACCTTGCTTGCATGACTGAGCCGCCGCCGACTTCAATCAGTCTCTTAAACTGGTCGTATTTCTCCTCGGAGACCATCAACAGAGCCACTATGTCGGAAAAAGGGCCATCCAGTTCTTTTTGCAATTTCAATCGCCATCTGTAAGCCGCGGCTGCGATTGCATTTTCGATCTCACTTTTTAACTCCGGGATTTTGTTTTTGCTCTTCGAATTGCCAAATTCATATTCTTCCTCCTACAATAATTATATTCACGCTGATATTGTAAAAACATAAACGCAAAGTAGATCACATTTTATGTAATAAATGATAGCCTTTTAAATTTCTCTTAATTTTTTAAATCGTGAAAAAAATATGTCGATATATTAATTCTGTATCTTCAATATATTTGACAAATACTAACATCAAGAAATCTGCCCTCTTGTTCGGAATCACGTAGATACGAGCAATGTAAGACCCATTTTCCAGCAGCTATGCTACCGAGCATTTTTTCATTTCTGGAGAGCTTAATGCACAAGAGATGCGTGGCACTGTTGTCGAAATTCGCGCTGGTTGACACGTCTCCGCCCAGATCCCTTATTACACATTCGTATGCATTTTTATCCTATTAAAATATATCGAAATAATGATTGCAATATCGGATAAAACAACAATATTGACATATTCGAAGGCGTACCTTTATACCCGACAACATAAATTTTCGAATCGTTGATGATTCATGTTTCGTATCTTCCTCGATATGTTCTTCTTCGTCAATCACACCGCTACGTTTATCTTTACTTGATCGTGTATCTAAGATTGACTAAATATAAAGAATATAAGATATAAGATTGACTAAATAAAATATTATATGAAATCGATACGTAAAAATATAAAGATATTGTATGAAATCTCCAATACTTAAGAATATTAAGTAAGTTACAAGAAGATCGATATATCAGAATAATCAATTAAGTACTTATGAAAAATAATAGCTATAAAATCACAAAAAAATCAATTAAATCGTTATCATGCTAGAAATCCTTAAATCAAAATTTATCTCAATCTGACCACAATAATTAAAATAATACAATAAACTCTGCTTAAGAATTTCATTTTGATATAATAAGATAGTACAAATTACACATATTTTTTGTTTTCTATTCATGTCACTTTTATATTTTATTTCATAGAAAAAATATCAAAATCATGAATTGTACTTATCGTTTTAAATAAGTTTAATGTATGTGTCAAGAGAATAAAGTTTATATTTTTGAAATATAAAAAAGTCGTTTAAAAGGAAAAATTATCATACTCGCTTTGGATGGTCCGGATCTTCCCATACGATGGCATCGATAGGTTGCGAGTCTTTTACTATATCTGTTTGTGTAAAATGATAAATAAATTAACAAGTCAGCATTGCACAAAAATTGAAAAAAACGACTTAGCGATATGATAATTTACGGATACATACATTTTTGTATATGATCAGAAGCTTCGTTGTACTTGTTCACATTTTCCCCAGACAGCGAATATCTATTTTCAGGTGTACTCGATGTTCGTTGCAGTATTTGATCCAATTGTACTATTTGCCTATTCATCACAAGATCCGAATTTATTCTATAAGTAGTGTATAGAATAATATATTGTAGAAGACAATATATCTTTTTAAAAATATTTATTAAATTATTCAGAATATTATATTCAGAAATATCTTATATAATGTTATATTTTATTATTTTATCTCACATTATATTCTACTTGAGAAACGTACATGTTTATCTCATTATTTGTCATCGGGCTATCTTTCTCATCAAAGTCAAGCTTTCGATTAATGGACGTAGGAGTTGACGGTGATCCTGACTGATCGTCGACTTTCTTCTTAGCACTTTCCGTAAAAATATTATCATCATGCCTCGTCGCTTCAACCGATTCATGTTTCTGGCAATTTGATACACAAGACAATTTTGGATAATTGTATATTGTAATATTTTTTAAAGTTATCTCGACAGAATCATTAAAAGCTGTATAGCTCGATAAAATTATTAGAAAATGTTAAGCATTATGAAAAGTAATTATGCAAGATTAATTATATCGCGATGTCAGAAATTTATCATATTACAAATTTTGTCCTCACACAAAATATTCGCCGTAATAACGAGATTATATGCGACTTCTGAATATATTTATCTTACCTCTTCAGAATAATTTGCGTTCTTCAGTTTCTCCCACAGTTGTCTCTTCAATTCTGAAAGCGGCTGCAAATAGTGCTTGATTAAAATATATTAATTTATGTACATAAACAAAAACTCTTTTGATACAAGAAAACGTACTTACAGTACTAGGACGATGTCGTTTTAACGGCGGCTCTACTACTTGCAAATCCGGAAAATTGTCCACCCATTTAAGCCATCCTTTTCGCGTATCCGGCGAAGGATTGGGTTTAAAGACTTGTCCGTACGGAGTGTCTGGAGTGGATACATGAAATGGTGAATGTGGTGTCTGATTCATTACAAGACTAAGTCTCTTGTTTATCAATGGAGTTTCAACGGAGACTGCGTCCTATAATATTAATAAAATTATAATTCGAAATAAATCTTGCTGTATATTTAAGTAAAATGATTTTAAACTGCTCTTCATAAATCAAATTTTTACGAACATGTTAAATTGAATTTGCCTTAATGTGACATTTTAATCATTTGTTATTTAACAAATATATGTTCTAAATAAAAAAAATATTAATAATCTTATCTCGTAAATACATACTTTAATCTGAGATAAATGATGTTTCGGTGTAAGGATGGTTCTTGATGTGGTTTCTTCCGTTGACTTCTGTTCCTTTGTTCTTTTTTCGCAAACGTTTGAGAGATTTGTTTCGCTAACATCTGATCTCTCTGGTGCTTTAACACATACACACATTGAGATTATACACAAGCATAGAAAAAGATTTAGAAATTATATTTTTATTTTTTAAAATATAAATTTAAAAGTGATAAACAAGTTTTCCGTTTATGAGTGAAATATTAAAGTTTATGATATTTCCATAATGATGAGTCGCACAACACAAATCTTAAAACTCGCAATCTAAATAAAAAAGTAAACAAGATATGGAGAATAATTGGTAATAATTGGTAAATACTAAATCAATTTACCTATTGTTTCCCCAACGAGAAATGGAGTTTCATCTACCAATGTTAATTCAGCTGCGCATGCCTTCAACCAGTCAGCAGTGACAGCTGGCAATTTCCATCTTACAGCCGCATTATATTTGTTTCCTTCCGGAGACGGGCAAACTAAATGTGTACTACCATGTGTATTCTTCTCTGTATTAGCTTTTCGTGCAAACATATCTTGACATCTAAAAAAAAATTAAAAGAAACCTTAAAATTAAAAAATTAAAAGAAAAGAAACACACACACACACACACACACACACACACACACACACCACACACAGAGACTTTAATGCATGACTTTTATTTTATAGATATAAGTAGTAAATATACAGTACATTGCGCCAAGTGTCGTAGCTAACGTTGAAAGGTACACTCTTTCACTCCCGGTATATATACTCATTGTAATTACACAGCCCGATAATGGATTACAAGGTTTTCTAATCGATAATGGTCTGTGATAATACATAATATCCACTATTTGCTCTTGATTTATGCAATCTTCCTGTTAACAAATAAAAAATTGACAATTTTAATATTACCAACAATATTTTTAAAAAATATGTGTGGATTATTGTAGTTTGTTTATTATTAAAGAATAGATTTAGATTGTAAACCTACATTTTGAAAAACGGATGGATTTTCATAATCTTCAAAGATTTTCTAATATATAATTTTCATTTTTAAAAGACATAGATTTTAACCATTAAAAAATGAGGAATTAATGTATAAAAGATACTTACAATAAATAAATCATTCACGATTTCATTGACTGTATATTTTAAGAGTGCTCCATTTATAGGTACAACGCCATAATCTGGGATACCGCTATAAGTTCTCGGAGCTAAGCGTCCACCCAACGTTACGATTGTCTCCTCTACATGATTGTCTTCAGTGTCAAATCCAGCCACGACGAACGTTAAACCTACATATATAATTTTAGATATATATCTATACTTCTTAAAAAAATAGAAATAAAAAGTCTTTTACAATATATGAGATAATATATGTATAACATATGTTGGAAAGATAAAAATATCATAGAAATCTTACCTTTGAGCAACTTTTCGTTCACTGTACAACTTTGGCTGAATAACACAGTATTATCGTTTTCCACATTTTTAGTAGATGCGGTATCCGATGAACAAATTTCACTGGTACGTACATTCTTCGCGCTACTCAAACTCCCCTGATCTTTATCTTCCAAAACAGGTGTAGGAGGTTTCATGAATTCTTGTGTAGTATTCCTACTATCTGTAATTCAATCGCACACAATTATACAACGATGAGACATTTATGTACCTCTTGATAATCGTATATTTCTTAAAAACTGTGCCTATAAGAATACTGTATTGTTAAAAATTAATTAGCTATGTGTTTGTGTATAAAATACGCTTGTAATATGATTATATTGTTAGGAGACAATCCGTGCTATTACCGTTATTTTCTTGCAAATACTGCTG
Organism: Tetramorium simillimum; assembly: GCA_011636635.1. Classification (NCBI taxonomy): domain Eukaryota; kingdom Metazoa; phylum Arthropoda; class Insecta; order Hymenoptera; family Formicidae; genus Tetramorium; species Tetramorium simillimum. Next base: position 6,001 of record VBVQ01003768.1, read on the forward strand.
CACGAGATTCGGTTGCTCATCTTCATTTACGGGTTCAATTATTTTCTCTAAATTGAAAGGCGGCACAGGAGGTCTTTTCGATTGTTGCAACATTTGTAAATTCTAAAATGGCACATAAATATATATTAATCCTTATAATACTATGATTTACCAACGCAAATATATTAGTTGTAAAAATTTAGTAAAAATTAAATAAAGATATAAAAAACAGTTTTACAAAACATTTACATTTTGAGAAATTAAAAAAAATCTAAAGGACCCCGCACTAAACATATGGAAAAAAAGTTTCTGTCAAATTGGCTGAAAATGGCAATTTTTCCGACTTTTAACCATACATATCTCGAAAACTGTTCATTTTTTGGCTTTGTGCCTGTGGACACTTTTAATCAGAAAGATGTAAACTTCATTTTAGTGAAGTTACAGCCAATTTGACAGAAACTTTTTTTCCATATGTTTAGTGCGGGGTCCTTTATAATCACTATGAAACATCTGATGAAATATATACCTTCTTACTCAGCGGTGAAGCGGGTGTTTCAATGTTTTTCTTAGCTGCCCCATCCTTTACTTCAAACAAAAACAGTTCTTCTGACGCAGGCCGTTTTAGTTTCATGCTTTTCTCCAACCATTCTACGTTCAATATGTAAGGACTGCCCGAAACAAAATGTATATGATAAAATAAAAAAATTAAAAATTTGAAAACAACAAAAAATGACTAGTATAAAAAACATTTACGTATAGCATCTACATATAGATTACATTAATTATATAGATTACGTTAATATATAATAAACTTTTCGTAAAATTTCAAGTCAAAATTCATATTTACATTTAAGAAAAAGTTTTTGAAAAGAATAACGATTTCTTAAATTTTTAGTAATTATATATAAAAGTTTTATCACAAATTGGAAGGTAAATAAATTGTAAATCTTATTTATCCGATATACCATAAACCTCTTGATTTTATCATTTTTAGTTCCGCAGATGCTTTATTTTCATCGCCAATGATTACGTGTGTTACAGCATCTGATATATCATCGAAACGTGTCGCACCGCCAACGTTTAATATTCTGTTCAGTTTATCTCTGACATTTGTCATAAATCCAGCGAGATAAATCTACAAAGGTGACACAATAATCGTAAAAATAAAATTAAAAGAAAACGTAACATGCTCTACAAAAACTTATTTAAAATTTACATTACATCCATCCAGAAACGGTCCAGCTGATTTTGCTTCGCCGAAGGTAAGTCGGTCCATAATGTTTAACTGGGGGACTATACAAAAGAAAATACAGATATGCTTTCTATTCAAATCACAATTGCAGTATATGATTAATACTTACTACTAGAGAGTTTACCAGTTATCGTATCTATACTGGAAAAATTTGATACCGTCGAACTAAAACTCTCATCAACGTAATTGTTGTGACGCTTATCGTGTGCTATAGAACTAATTTCGGAACAGTTGAGCAATTCTCGAGCTAAAAAATATATAAAAAATACTATTGTCATTTATTTAATTATTCAAAATTACCCATTATACCAAAGTAAATAATATGGGCAGCTTATACTGTTATAAAAGATCTACTGTTGTTATATACATACTATTTGGTTTTTCTGGCGTTGAACACGCTTTCACAGATTTGATAATAAATTTATGGAAAGGTAGAGCGTATCCTATTTTAATACTCTCGTACATCCAATCAGGTTTCAAACAAGGAATGTTATTTTCCATGGCGTATTTTAATTTATCGCTTAATGGACCTGTTTCAGAGGCTAAAACTACTCGAACCTTTGTTCCATCAAGAGCACCCATGAATATCTGCAAGACGCACATATCACATTACTATTTTACTATCTAAATATTTTACTATCACAATATACATTAAATAAGATTTAACTTACTCCTCCATGTTCATGTATCAAATGTTTAATTTCATCTTTCTGACGTTTTTGAAAATTTGTTGAAGTAACTATTAGATTCATAAAAACTGGACATTTGTATTTATCAAAAATCTTATCATCTGCCTTAATCATCTCCTTCAGATTTGCTTTCCATACAGCTTCTATCCATTCTTTCGTCATAATTGGTATCTTCATTTCTACAGCGGCCTAAAAGATGGAGCTGTTAATAAATAAAGCTTTCATTGCATTATTATCACAAAATAATGATTTAAATAAATATTACAGAATAACCTAAAAAAATTTTAATAGGTTTTAAGAATCTTACATAAGAATAAAACCCTTAAAGATCGCATACACATATTTTTTGATAATACTTGATAAATTTATACGAAATGCACATTCTTTTATTTTACATGATAAAATTCTGTGTATATTTCCATGGAAATTATTTGAATTACATTAATTACATATTACAAATGCAATCATACTTCATATTTTGCCGACATCACGGAATCGGTTATTAAATGTGTAACAGAATTTCTTAATTGCTTTGTGAAGAAGCCTCCCATATATTCGACTTGTCGTTGTATAAAATCCTGTTAACAATGATTAAAACTATCATTCTGGCAAACAAATTAAGTTTACACGTTTCATAGAAAATCGTCACCATGGTTTATACCTTAGTTTCCATACTAAAACCTGACGCACAAATACACATTTTTCTCATAGCCATCGTGTATATTGGACTGTTCCCTTCTGGTATTGATTCTCCATTTGTAAAGCAAATGAGCAAGCATTTTGGCGACACTATTCTGCTGGAATCAGCAATTATAAATTCTTTTTATCCAGCTAACATTAATTAAAACCATGTTAAGACCATTTGTGTTGCGTGCACCGTTGTTTACATAATTAGCGATTTACGTTTGAAAGAACTTATTCCGCAGCAAAAGTTAGCTTTGTAAACTTACGAGCATTTGAAGTTTTTCAATTTTTCCAACAAATCACCCCTGAACTCCTCTATAATAAATACATCATTTTTCAATGGCTTCATCTTACTGCAAACCTCTTCGTTGACCCATTCTGGAGCCAAACTGAGCTCATTGCATTTCTAAACGGAATAAAACATTTAAGGAACGACAAAAAAGACAAAGGGCGCAATCGAGTGGGAGCAAAAAATTCGAGCAACAGAACTTGGCCTCCGTAATTTTCAAGTATTAACACTCGGAAAAACGGAAGCAAGAAAGACTTTGGAGATAGCAACGTGCGAAAAAAAAATACGAACATTAAATGCCAGCCACATTTCCTCGCCGCAATCATCTTCGGACTCCAGGTAACTCGGTACGACAAAGTGTATATTTATGTTGCACTCGATCTGACTCTCTTCAGTCGTCATTCCGCTTCGAACTGAAAATCGCGTGACGAGTACGTTTTACAGGTGAACACTTTGCGGAGTAACGAGCCACATCTCGGACGTGATGCAAGACATGAGAACGTTGTCGAGGAGTTTTAAAATAATTTTTTCTTGTATGTACATACATACACGACTGCAAAGTTGACTGTATCTCTTGTGCATGCGATGAAACAGATGAGCGCGGGACCGACGTATTGTTGGCGGGACGACGAAACATTCGGCTCTACCAACTCGATGGGAAAAAACCATGGACATAGGAATATTCTTATGTCCATGGAAAAAACTAACCAGATACTCGGCATACAATTGAGTAAGTTTCCACCGAGGGTTAGAACCGGGTCAAGGTCCGTAGATGGACGACGAGAGGGGAAGTAAGGTCATGTAGCGCGTATTTACCACATACCCCAACATGGCGGTATATGGCCAATTGGCCAATGGCTATGCTTCCTTATGTTAACTCACTCACACAACTACTCTATTCTTCTCGTACAAACACACTCACACATACTTCGAAACTCCAAAATGGGCGCTCACGATATGACCTTACTTCCCCTCCCGTCGTCCATCTACAGACCTTGATGTTTACAAACCCGCATACAAAATATGTTGAAAAGATCTTCGTGACTCCTTGTCACTTCTCCATTCACATATAAGCATGTGTTTACCATATTTCTTTTTTAATATAATCAATTTCGCAAATTTATTTAAGAACTATGCTCTACGTCGATGATACAGATATTATATCAGGTACCACACTTTAGCACTTACAGTCCTGAGCGACCGACTATTGCCCAATCAGATTTATAGATAGAGACAAAGATATGTTTCGGCCACTTGCCATCTCACTCACTCTTCTCGACCCTGCCTTACATACGCATAAAGTAGGGATCGCTCCGTCCATGCTCTACGTCGATGGTACGGAATACAGCTGCGGAATAGAACGTGCGCCATAGAAGCAACCAATCAGCCTGCAAGGCTGAGTTCCGATTCCTCACGGGTGCACCCAGCCTAGTGAAAATCTATAGTGTATGTGACGTAAACTATAAATTTTCACTAGTCTGGGTGGCGGGTGCACCCGAGTGAGGAATCGGAACTCAGGACAGCGATCATGTAACTTTTCCCTTTGCGCGGAAACATGAAAAGTGAAAAGTTTCACGTAAACGCCACGATTCCATTGGTTGGAACCTTTGAATTCACGTGAACCTTTCCACTTTTCACGTTTCCAAAAATTACATGTCGATATCCTGCCCAATAGAAAATCTGTAGAATAGCTCTGATTGGTTGCTTCTATGGCTGCGTTTCGATATTCACTACCAGTACTGAAAGTCTATAGTCTTCAGTACTTGCAGTAAATATCGAAACGCAGCCTATGACGCACGTTCTATTCCGCACATGTGATTTCAGCCTTAGATTCAAATAGCGCACGATTGTTAGAACTGAACGCATGTCTGGAATATTGGCAACATTGACGACGGAGACGCTAAAAGAGACGCTATTCGTTTATAACGGCAGGTTGTTTCAGCACGTTAATATTTGTTTCGTTAGTTTGGTTGCAAGTATTGATATGTAATGATGACATACTACGTAATGTTGAATTATATCGATTGGCGGATTACATTGTTGATGGATGTATAAACATCTTGATTCATGTCATGCGTCAATGTGATGCGTGCAAAACGTTCTACATTATACTGTAATGATGACTGATCGTACTATCGACGCTTCTTTGCCGTTTACATTGAAAAAAGAACAGAATGCATACCGCAATAACAGCGACAGTGATATTAGCTCGGATAATATCGACGACTTCTCATCCATGTTATTGCCGTCACTTTCTAAACACAATTCTGTCGTTGCCGACGAATCCACCACAGAGTCTTTACGTCTTACTACAATGGCACGTTTCTTTGAATTCGTACACATATGAGTGTTTCCTTGTCTTAAATTGATCGTAAAGAATTGAATTTATTTTACCTTCTCCTTGGAGGAACTTAATTATAATAATTGAAACACTCCATAGCATTTTGTAGCTTTAGACTTGATCAAAGTTCAGGCAAACATTTCAAGTTTAAAGAAATTTATTTTATTGGTTGCCACTCCTACACATTGAATTTAATTTGATGTTATTTTTAAGACAGAATAAATTTAAACATAGAAATGAAACAAATTTTTATTAAACTTGAAAATTTAAAAGATTCGAATAATATCAACATTTTGTTGTGTAATAATGTTGATCAGACAACTTTTTTATCTTGGAGAATTTTATTAAAAAATTTTATTCCAATATTTTCCCAATATTATTACTGAACTATATATATACATATACACATTTATATACACACACACGTGTATTTTTTGTACAGGTCCGGACTGTATATTTGTCTTATCTTCATAAATGTTTACTTGGTAATTATGCAACTTGTTATAAACAAAATGACAATGATACATCAAGCGTCAAAGTGAAAACGTGTGCAGACCAAATGGAGCTGCATGCCGTCCAGTTGGCAGTAGAAGCTAGCATGTACAGACAAAATATGCTGGAAATGGTAACAAGTATTAATATGGTTAACAGAGGAAAGCAAGCTATTGACGATTTTTATTTCATTTATTTAATGTTTTATGGTCACTATGACTTTTATAATAATAATAATAATAATCATATATCTTTATAGATTGCAGATGTAAAATCACATACGGTCAAAAAGAAAGCATATAAAAAATTGGTAATGTTGTTAGAGACACCTAAAGACAGAATTGACATCGCTATACAAACAGATGACATGTGGATGGACGTGGAAGAAATAAATGTACAAAATATGTCTTTGACTAAGTCCAATTGTGAGAAATCATTGCAGGTAGCATTACCTACTATAAATCCTAGCAGCTTTTGTGAAAGCAGAAATGCTATGGAAGATGTTTGTGATGAAATAGAGGTGCAAATGTCGCAAAGCGATACGAAAGAAGAATCTAACGATGCTAGTCATGAATTTAAAGATCAAAGTGATTCTCTTGCAATGGATAACGCACCTATTAAAACCGAGGATGAAAATTCCCAAGATTCCCTATTACAACATATGCAAGATATGTTTTGCGAAAGCGATGACAGCAGTGACCTTACGAGATTAATTGAGAAACATTCTGGTGTTACTAAGGCAAATATTGATAAAGAAATTAACAAGATATGTTTAGAAGCAGACATTATTGCGAGCTCGAATTTTTTTAGTGTTCCAGTAGGTAATAATGTTTCAAAGCCTAATGTAGCAAGAGCAGATACAAGTGAAGGAAAAATTAGCTTTAGTCGCTATAAAGAAATGCAAAATAGAAAATCCAAACCAAAAGGGATCAATGCAAACGAAACTATTGAGAGCAAACAAAAACAGAAAGTAAATGCTATTTGGTTTGTGGAACGTGTGCATCAAGTTTCGAAATTGAAAGCTAAAATGACTGAGTTATCGCTGACAAATTATCGAAAGTACGGGAGAGTGAAAGAAAAATTTCTTCGTTTATTTGGGGAATTTGAGGAAGAAGAAATGATGCCGGATTCACCGATATGTATAGAAGAACATTTACCGGCTTGCAAAGAAAGAATAGCACCTTGGATTGTCAAGTATTTGATGCCGTTCTATAAAAAAAGAAAAATAAAGGACCGTCACCTTTTCAAAGCTGTTGCAAAATACATCACAGATATGCTCATTATAGAGAATACTTTTCCAGGTGAGCTCAGTGATCAATCAAACATAATTATGTTTTTCAAGCGTACGTTCAACAAATTAATCTTACATGAAAGATAGCAACAATAAGTTAATGTATACTCAATAACAGTAAATGACGATGAAGAAACTTCGTGATATTACATTTTGTTACCTTTCGTAATCAACCGAGTATTTCGATATAACTATCAACAAAGAATCTTAATTTGCGATACTTTGACAAAAATAGTTGGTTGCTGGAAAAAACCTCATTTTAATTCAATTTTCAAATATTTCCATTATATATATATATTTTTTTTTTCAAATATTTCCACATATATATATGTATATATGGAAATATTTGAAAAATGTGTGCATACACAAACACACAATGCATCATCATGTATCATTTCCTTTCGTAAAATATAATTAAAGTAGAGAATGAGTATTAAAATATTAGAAAAAGATTGCTTTTCCATACACCTCATAATGTTCAATAACTCGATTCACAATGTAATGATAAAGAGAATAGTTGAATTATTTCATATAGTCACAATATTCACATCATTTATATGTTCTTATATTATATATTTCAGAACAGGAATCTGTAAGTAAGTATATAGAAAATTATTTCAAAAACAAGAAATTTATTAAGACTAAACAGGATATATATCTATGAAAGAAATTTTAGTGGTGTTATCAATTCATGGAATATAAAGTGAAAGAAAATTAGTGAAATATAAAAATTACACCTTAATACAAAGATAATTTTCTTGCACATTTTTCACGGTTTCGTTGTCACATTACATAATGCATAAGGTCAACAATCATATGTATATCATAATGTAAATACTCATGAATAAAACATAAATTCTGCAAAAACTTTGAAGTGAAAATTTAATTTTGAGAAAAATTTTATGTGTGCGTGCGCGTGTGCGCGCAACACGCCCAGTTAGTCTTTCTTTCCTTTTCATCAAATCACTTCCTTTTCAAACGTACCATCTTCTATAATTAAGAGATTAAGGGATAACAATTTACGTATTTACGTAACAATCAACTTTGTCAAACAATGCATCAACTAAATTATAAAAAACAATAAGGAGTACATTTTACGACATAATTTTTATGAATAATAACATTTTTTTATTTTACTCATTTCTTTCATTATAAACAGTATCATATGACATAACAGTAGACAGAATCAATCTAGTAACATGTAAGAATGGTTTTGCCAATTTACCATTTATTTGTTTCCTTATAAAGATGCTTAACTATACTTTTTGTGTAACAATATTTAAAGAGTATTACTAGAACGGACATTTTCAAATAAGTATCCTGATTTGATATCGTAGTACTGGAAGCTTACCTAGTTTTCGCAAGAATATAGACGAATATTCGTGACTTCCAAATAAGATGTCAATGTAATGGAAAAGGCGATCTCGAGTGTGACAGCTTGGTGGAAAAGGTCTTTGTGATATTTTTCTTATGGCGACTTATGTATTACGTATCTTTCCAGGTACATAGTTCTTATCTATTACCGGTTCTTGCAAAAACATATGCAAACATCGTTCGTTCTGTGCCAAAGGATGTCCAGCTATTCTGAAATACAGATAATAACGCGATATAAATGATTGTTTACAATTCACATATCAAAATCATACACTTGAAACTAATTAAAATTTATTGGAGCACATGCATGCAATAGTGCTATATATATATATATATATATATATATATATATAAATCATTCGTGAAATGGAATACACTTAGATGTGATTTAGATTTCGCTGTAATTAAATTTTAAAAGAACTCGATAGAATTTTTAAAACAATCATCACAGTATTGGATTAAACAATCACTTTTATGGAGAGCTAGATTAGTCCAGATATTATTTCTTTGCATTAAGCGTAGACTGTGTAAGTTTCCATTGTGCAGCAAAACGCAATATGCTTACTTGTTAATGAATATGCTTACTTGTTAACGAAAACTTCCAAGCCTTTTCTTCGATCTTCGATAAAATCCTCCTCAAATATACCATCATCTCCACGAAAAGGCATTTGACGTTTCCATGCTTTCCCTGGTAAAGGTGGCACCACAATCTGGCAGCACAATTTATAAAAATGTATAAAATATGCATTTCTGTATTATATGTAAGTTTCTCCGTATCTCCATAGACTGCATTCTGATATTTACTATCAGTACTGAAATTCTGTAGTGTACATACATAATTATAGATTTTGAAATTATAAATTTTCAGTACTGACAGTGAATATCAGAGTGCAGTCACAGTTATGAATAACATAAATAAATTCAAAAAACAAATACATGTTTGCTGAAGTAGTCAAAATCTGATTTTCTTAGGTTACTCATTAAAATCTCTGCTGAACGAAAAATATGCGCAAATGACGTGTGTAAAAAAAAAATCATTTTACTATGACGATCTTTGCCACTTGTGTCATCTTCATAATTACCTCTTTCAATCATAACTCACCTTACTATCTCTTTCTAATTCATTTCTCAGCCATTCAAAATCACTATATCGTCTTCTTACTGTTGAGTCCTTTACTTTAAAGACTGGTAAATTTGTCTGGAAAAAAAATTAATAACTTTGTAAAGATGTAGAATATATGCCTTGGGAAATAAATTCTCAAAGCTCCGTCTCGAAATATTTATTTTTGCAATAAGTATTATATATTATGCAGGCGCATATGCACAATATGCAAAGAAATATATTCACATGTATTTTCATAGATCAATCATTACATATTATATCCTGAACCTTTCAACTGTCACAACTTTCGCTTTTGCGCCTTGATTATTTCGAGTATTAAGCTTCAAATGCTTTGAATTAAACGGATAATATTAACGTCATAGAAAAAAAAAATATATATAGATATATAAATTACATGGGATTCTCGAGAGAATGTTACATTTATTTCCAAATCTACAACAGCGAGAATGTGCAGCCTGTACGTCGTTGTCTTTATCAATAGCGGGTGATATCGGGTACACCCATGATATATCGACGCTGTCTAATCAGTCCGTGGACACGATCGAATTACGGTTACTGCCGTCGCGGAAGAAAAAATGTTGGAAAAGGAAGAAATTTCGACACGCAATACGTTTAATATGTGTACATACAAAGAGAAACACAAAGGGAACGGGATATTACTCACCCTCATGCGAACTTCATAATCGGTATATCGTTTCTTGCCAACGCCATGCGTGATCGGATTAATCACATCGATTTCAAGGAAATTCGCAGGTGCCGCATAAGCGTCGTCCAACGTTTGTTTTTTCACATTTAAGCGCCGCGTTGCGTCTATGGTTGTGTCCGCCATTTCAATTACAGTCTTCAATTAAACACGCGTTCGTCTCGGCAATCCTCGCCGATCTACAAAACGCTCTCGAAAACACTATACCGATATACAGCGAATGCTTGCGAAGCACCGCGAAAAATGACAGCGCTTAGTAACTTGACACACGTCGTTCTTTCTCTCTCTCTCTCTCACTCTTTCTCACCCTCCACTACGTCACATATTCCACGCACCCTCGTGCGTATGTATGACTGCATATACATATATATATACGTTGTACATACGTGTGATGTGATAGCACATATTCAATGTGGTATTATGGGAAATACAAATTACATTGATAAACTGTTTAATAATAAAATTTTTATTTGGTTAGGGGTAAAATGTGCACTGTAGAAATTCTAGAGTGTAAATTCTCTACAAATTAGTTTCGCACTTGTGGAATTCCATGTACTTGGGGACAAAAGAGAATTGCACTTTCCTCGACGAGTTTTAGAACACACATGTTATCCAATAGGACAATTTGTTTATTTAGGATCAATATCCTTTATTGGATATCGATGGTGCGTTCTAAAATTAAAAAGAGAAACAATATTTTTGTCCCAAGAAGGAATTAATTACAGACATAAAATAGATGCAAGAACACGCGACAACGTAAAATCTGTATCGAACTGCATAAGGGCCAATTTCACCATCGGTGGTTAAGCTAAACGTCGGTTAAAGTTAGCAGGGCGGCCAATAGATTTTAAAATTTTGTCATACTTATAACCTAAAATTTTAATGGGTATATTTATTGGCCGCCCTGCTAACTTTACCCGACGGTTAGCTTAACCACCGATGGTGAAATTGACCTTAAAAATTAACCAATCGTGAAAAGAAAGAGAATAAAATTACATTATTTAATTGGTTGAGGCTGCCTTCATAGGGTGCGTTCAGATTCCCAACCTATCGACTCGGGTTGAGTTACCTAGAGTTTCGACTCTAACCCGACTGATTTACTCTGAGTAATCTATGGCTCTGAACGGTTCGGGTT
>VBVQ01003769.1:0-17309 GCA_011636635.1 Tetramorium simillimum
AATATATACAGCGTATTTTAAATTATAAATTAATTTATCCTTTTATTGATTTCATAGTTTTCGAGGATCTTAATGCATTAACATTAATAGGCATCTTATATTAGCAGGTATAATGTTATTCGCTAATAAAATTTTTGAAGAATATTTAATTTGCTACGTCTCTCTTTTGTTCTTATTCTTCTCTCCCTCCTCTTCCTCTCTCTCTTTCTCTTTCTTTTTATCGTGAAAATATTATAAATTTTGATGCGAATGTTTTTGCATCAGATAAGTATATAAGAGATAATTAAATTACATAATTTACGAGGTAGTAAAATTAATTCAACAGACAACTTATTTTCCTATATATGTTCGTTCGAAAAGATGCTTAATTAATGATATTATTGTAAATAAAACTTGTATGAACTTTAACATATTTAAGATATAAATTGTAAATATACTTTTCAATTTTAGCTTAGTAGATATTTTCATTTACATAACTCTGTACTAACAAATAAAATTTTAATAGAAATAACTAGTATTTTAAAAAATTAGAGTGTCTTTAATGTGAATAAGTGCTATTTGATAAAACCATAGAAGCTCAATTGGATATTTGAGATGTTGCTTAGTTTCGTATAAAGCTGAATGTAATTGTTAATTAACTGTTTGCGGCCAATTAACAATTACGAGATAATGAAGTACCTAAACGTCTTCGCTACCAAAGGTACGTGGAATAGAATGAGCTCGTCCTTCTTGCAAAAGCATTAACTCGGTATTCAGGTCGGTGGCTTTAGTAGTCTCATTGAGCCGAAACTTCTTTCACCGACTCGGCCGGCTATTTAAGTCTTAGACTCCTTTGATTACTCGCGCGTACGTCGTTATCTTTGAGAAACCGGACTGCGCTGCGCTTGTCTGCCGACAGTGATGCACAACACGCGGACTACCTTAACTTTCTTTGAGCTTATAAGTTTCCTTCAGATAGTTAGAAATAAAAATTCTTAAAAGAGAAAGTAGCACTCATTTTAAAACCATTATAATTTTGATGATTTCGAATTTCAAAGCAGTAATAAAAAGTTAAGAACTTAAAGAAAAGAGTTAAGAGCTTAAAGAAAGCGCACAGATGCGAAAATGATGTGTATATATATATATAATTTATGATGGTAAGAATAAGATAGCTGTTGTAAGACATTTTTATATAGAGTGTGAAAGATTAAATCGAAATTATACGTCCCTCGGGAGTCCACGGGAATTTCGTTTATACTTTATATTTAATTTCTTGCGAAACAAACTGAACGTGATGTTGCCACGTAAGTGAAGGGACAATCAGCGGCAGAGACTGGCGTTTACCTGAACAAACAGAGACAAGTCGTCTCCCAGCAGCATGTCCCTGCAGACGTCCTTAGCTGTGGTGTCCAGAGTAAGATATACGAGGCTGCTCTCGATCCCCGTGTGTATCCTCACCCACCCACTCCCGTTGCCGACGTCCACCCCGACTCCCGAGTCCCAGGAGGAATTGAAGGTATCCAAGAGGTTAACGGCGTCCTTCGAGTCTTTCACGCTCGAGGGGCTTCCACTCTGTATAGAATCCGTGCTGAAGCTGTCCTTCTCCTCATTGCTATCCCCCGACGTCAGCTGCGTCCTTTCGCTATCGAATCTATCGATTGTCTCGTCGAGGTTCTCCAGGATCTCGTTCTCCAAAATCTTTTCGTCTATCGCAGCATTTTCGCTCGCTGCCCGCGATTCGACGTCTCCTCGCGGATCGGATCGTTCGATTTTCGAAATATCTCTTGTATTTTTCTTCAAGCTATCATCCTCCGGCTCGTTATTATATAGATTGCAACTTTCGGGGTACAATCTGGAATTCTCCAAGCAATCTTCAGTCTCAATTGATTCGATCTCCTTTGGAGGGATATCCTCGTTTGCATAAAAGACCGAACTTTCTTCCGACAATCGTCCTTTCTTGTTTTTCAATTTCACATATTTCGATAGCTCCGTTTTCTCGTCAATTTGACAGAGGAAATTTTCCTTAGCCGCCATGCTGAAGTTCGTATTCTCGCAAACGATCCTGCGATCAGGCTTATTCGTAGCTCTCGAGACGTCTTTCTTCTCCGTCCGTCCTTTAATACTTTCGTAGTAACTTTTAGATAAGATTGATTTATTAGTATCCGCTTGTCTACAGGTGTTCCGCTTGGAGGAATCTTTTTTACAAGTTTCTTGGTTAGAGATATCCTGTTTAAGAATGCCCTGGTTCCTTCGATCGCTCGTTCTACAGGCTGTTTTATTTTTCCTCTTGATCTCTGTGTAAATGTGTTCCTCCTGTGGATCAAGCCTGTCTTTGTCACGGCTCTTAATAGTCTGCTCTTTCGTATCTTTGGCACGCTTTGATCTCTGCTGGAACTTCTCATAGTTAGCCAAAATCTTTTGATTGAGTTCATGGATCAATTCTAGCCGCTTTGAGATGGAGTCACCGGACTTGTTTTTGGTCCATCTTCTCGTCGCGTCGACGTTGTCCTTTCTGTGCGTGTCCTGTTGCCTCTGCTTTCTTGTCGCAGAGCCACGACTAGGAATACCGATTTCGTATTTCGAGTCACTCTTGAGAATATTCTCGTCCACCGTATTGATCTCGATCGAGTGGGAACTTCCACGGTGCTTTCGATCGACATTTGAGAGGAAACCGGATACATTCATCAACTCCAATGTCGGTTTGATTGATGACAATGACGATGATTTGGCTTCGCAGTTCCGTTTCGAACATTCGCCGATTTTCGATCTACTTTCAATTTCCCTTCTGCGATTCTCACCGAATTCGATACCTTTCCTGCTGTCAGGGCGAATCGCCAATCCGATACTGGAGCCGCTGCTCAAGCTGATCCTCTCGTTCATCTCCCAGTTTATCAGTCCACTTCTGGCGTTGTCCTTGTCGACACTGTTGCTAGCAGCGGGGCAAAGACTGAGTTTCTGATGGGGATTTTGGCAAGGAGGAGAATCCTTGGGGATATTTGTGGTGGTTCGTTGCTTTAATCCTCTGGTGGATGATAATCGGCGGGATCTTCGTAGCTTTACGGACGACGTAGGAGCGATTGTTTGATTGTTAGATGCACTGGCGATTAGCATTTTAATGGATCTTTTATAATCACTCTATAAATAACGATTGTCCAAAGTTTAGTAATCCAGTATTCAAATAATTAATAACTTGGTCAAACTGTTATTAATAAATATTTTATATTAAAAATATAATTTATAGTTAAGTAATTATTTTAACTATTTATTATATAAAATTTTTATCTGATTTCTTCAATGATTTATAAATCCCTGGTTTAAAAATTTTATCGTATTAAATTCTTTTTCATTTTATACCATGTAATCAAATAACACGTTCGTCATTTTAAAAATAATTTGCTATTTTTTATAAAAAGAGATCAAATTTTGTAATGTTACAAGATATTATAAACAGTTTTATAAATTTTATTTTTAAATCTTACATTTTATTAAATAATATGCAAAATATGATATTCTGACAAAGAATATCATATTTTATATGTGATTTGTTGTATAGAATTTTTTCAATGATTCTTTATGTATACTATTAATTCGTTAATTAACAAACCAAATAAAAGGACATGAACAAATTCTATTCTATAGGATAAAAACAAATAAAAGAAGGTTCTTTTCATATTTCGATACGTACAAAATGTGAGATAATTGGTATGATTGAATGACAGCGACGTCGTGGAATTTGCGAAAGCGCGGTAACGATTATGCGTTGTGGAATAGCGAAATTTCCACATGACGGAAGTAGGATCGCGACAGATTGTCGGTAAATGACTATGCTGATACCATGATGAATATATCGCCGCCGTTTTTATGTGTTTGTGTGTAGGGGAAGCCGTATAAAACGTCATGCCTGGATGCTCATTTCAGCAGCGCTGACATTCATGGTACGTACATTCATAGTAATGTAGTCGGTTAAAGTATCTGTATATACATAACAAATAAAACTACTAATAGACAAATGTTAGGGAGATTAGATCTGTCAAATGATATTTAGATAATTATTACATATAAATATGTATGGATTTAATAAAAAGATTAAAATCTATCTAATATTTATTGTCATATATATACACATATTTTCGTTTCTATCATTATTTTGCGAACTAAAAAAATTCTTTTATCTTCTTTTTTGATGCTTTGCACTAATTAGATTTGACAGACTAATTCAATTGTGATGTCGATTTTGAGAGTTAGATTTAAAAATGTCACAAGTATTTTAGTTTAGTTTCCCTAGTTTCTAAATCAGATCCCTGTCGCCTGCGAGAAACGTACGTATGGATATGATGAGTTATTCATGTCCCGTATCAAAAGAGAGAGAGCTCATACAATAAATCTGTCTCATCGAAACGTGACGTTTAACGGATCTCGCAACATCGCGTCACATTGTCACTGATTGTCGCGCGCACCTTGTGAGTGATCAGAGAATTTGATCCCAGCGGAGAATTACCCTTCAGACATCACCGTGGTGAAATACATAACCGTGAAATGTGTGAAAGTAATCCGCGGGGAACGGTCAGGATGGCGAAGAGGAAGAAGAAGATGCGAATACGTGTTGCACTTGCGGCTTCGAATCACGTAGTCGTGCTTTCTATTTATCTATCGTCCCGCGGCCGAAAAGGAATTCATCTTAAGTTTATCGTCGCGTTCGCCGAGAAAATTTATGCGAAGGAAAGGGGAAAGGACAGGAGAGAAGGTGGCGAACTTCCTTTCTCACGAAATGCGAGTTTCCGGGGCGTGTCATGGCGTTATGCTTGGTATAAATTTGAACGACAAAGGCGTGGAGGACACTCGGTTGGTACGTCGATCAACGGACAAATTCATGTGCGCAAGCTAGATAATAGATATGGGGTGAAAAGAAATGGAAATGAGGTAGTTTCCTCTGCAGCGTGATTTTTTTTACACTGTCGTACAAAACTTATATATGTGTAACGTTTTGAGTGCTCAATAGTATTAAAAGGCGCGATAGCATAAACGTTAATTTTAATCCCGTATAGTATATGTAATTAAATTGTGAAGTAAATAAATATCATAGAAGGTAATATTACGTTATACTCTATTTTTTATTGCATATAAATATTTTTCTTTATATATATTTTTATAATTTAATTAATATTTAAGTGACATTAACCCGGATCATTTACCCTCAAATTTAATATTAATCTGCTGTTTTGACTGGAAATTAGCCGGTACGGATTGAAGTCATGAAACCCGTGACAGTCCAATCTTGTTAACGAAAACAAATATTAACTAGCGAGAATAATCATTAACGATAATACCAAAGGTAGCCATTTGTCAATAGAACAGTAGCCGCGATGATTTCCATCGAGTCGCCTGCCAATATTATCGAACAAATATTTCCGGTTAACAGAATTTGGTAGAACATCACGATCGATATCCATTATCTATCGAAAGGAGAGGCCGGAACCGACGGATCACGAGGACGCAGTAATGTTTTCCTCGAGATCTGTTACAAACTTGAATGCGCGTAAATTATTTTCAATGACATGACCATATGATTCACATATGATATATAATTTTACTTTGAAATAGCAGAATTAAATGAAACAGTTATTCTTCATCATTGTAACCAGATATAATCTTGAAAATATAACAAGTATTTCGTTATTCTACTCTAAGTTAAAATATCAAGAGTTTACAAATTATTTTTAAGTATCTTATAAATTCTTTATACACAAGAATATAATATATTTTAATAAAACTGATTCATAATTATTTTAAAATAGCTTCTAAAATGAATTTTATCTTGGTTATCAAGAGTAATTGAAACAAAAATATTTAAACGAGTGGATAATAAAATACGATAGCTTTTTGTATAACCGAGGATTTATATATCATTGAGAGAGGATATTTTGATTGAAAATTTTACAGGTACTACATTTCTGAAATTGTTTAATCATTAAGGTAATTGCTAAATTTTAACAAAAGTTAAATTACAAAATTGCTTGGATTAATATTTATTTTGATTTGAAAATGTAACTTTTTTATTGGCATAAAACCATGAAAGCTAAATCAGTCACGATGCAAATCATCGAATTTCATTTTTGTATTTTAACTTACACTATTAAACACTACGATTCAGTTCACCTCATTTATTTATTATTCAATGATTCCATTTAAATTCTGCGGCGATAAATCAAGTGTTTAAAAGATTTACATTTTCAAACACTGCGCACTTGTCACAAAATATCACTGATAATCAATTATTTTAGCATAATTAGAACCTTATTAATGAAGACTTTGATTATTTCACAAAAGACCGGCGCGATATTATATTTATTGAACAGCCACGTCGATTCACGAGGTAGTCATCACGGACACTGGCCAGAGTTCAGGATTGTCGTATCGCACCCGGCATCATGCATACATCGCCGAGCCACCTGTCTCTCTTTCTACCTGTTGGTTGCCAAAGGATGGAAACGGAAGAGAAAGAGAGAGAGAGAGAAAGGAGAGAGATAGAGCCCGTGCTCCAGGTAGAGGGAGGAGAGAGAGAGAAAGGTCTCTTTGCCGGCGGTCTCTCCTTTCCACGTGTTCGCGTCACGTGTTGTAGCTTGTTGAGAAAGAGAAGGACGGTGTGATGCGGCGTCCTTCCAACCGGCGACCCTCGTCGGGGGAACCAATGGTAGCGGAATGATGTACTTCCGCTCTTGGCGAATAGTTCGAAAGGATGATTGAATTTCGGGGAATGTCTGGGAAAGGCTGGCGTTCGGAGGTGGTAAAGGTACCATCGGGAGATCTCGATGACGAGATGTTCGCCAATCGATTCTCGAATATGAAATTTCGAAGTTGCGACTATTCATAGATCCTGAAGACGGTGGGTCTCCGAATTCCCTCGAGAAGGATTATTCAGAGATTTACGATTGGTTCTATCAATATCGGTTAACTTCAACCGACTCTTTATCTCAATTGTAGAATTAGAAGTGGAAAGAGATCAGGTGAATTATGAGAAAAGTTAATTGAGAGAAACCTTAATAAAATCGACGGTCAATGACTATCTCGTTGCTATATGCGATCAAGTATGAGTAATTAAGACTCCGTATAAACGGGGATGTAACGTAACGATATAATGATTCTACTAAAAGCAATGGTTGTTTCTTTTTTTAAATAATCACATGTGATAACTATTAATGAACAAGTTTAGCTAATTGTCGCCGTTATAAATGCAGTACAATTTATCGTGTAAACACGGTTTGTGGAATGTTTCACAAGCTATGTGTATTGTTTCTGAAAGCTGTTTAAGAGCGTTAGGTCGTAACCGTAACTGGGTATGAAGGAAACCATTCCCACGCGTCTCTCTCCCGTCTCCCTTTCTCGAACGAAGCAGCGTGCCCACCCTGCTCAAGCCAGGAAGCGGTTATATGGGCGCGCCTCGCGTGTTTGTGCGCGGTCACCGAAAAATGTGTCCGCTTCAGTCAAACGATTCGACACGCTTGTACACGATAACTGCAAGTGACTCCGCGAATACGCTCTCGAGTTGCAGTTTCAAGAGCCATCGCTGTTGCGCGAGGTAACAGAAACTGTAAACCTGCAGTTACACGCTCGAGAATTATTGCCTTTATAATCTACGGTACGCAGCAACAGTCGAGGATCTAGTCAAGGAAGATTTATTAAAACAAAGCTCTGCCGTACGTGGGATTTATGAAATGAAGAATTTACGCGAGCAAGTCCCCGTGGTATTAGCAAAATTAGTTCACGTTCACCGAAGGGCTCCTTGATCTTCTTTGCGCGCGAAGATCACATGCACCTCCTAAATATTATTTAAAATAATTCCCCTGTTTTTGTTATGTCGATAAAATATCAGATGCCTGCGGTTATATTGCTCGCGTACAAATAAATATCCTAAAATTAAATGCGGTTGATGTCTCGGATGTTCTAAGGTTACGTTATCGAGTACCCGCAACGATGTTCCCGTTGGCGAATAAAGAAAGAGGTCTTTTGTCTGTGGCGAGAATCTGTATCGAGTCTTCCTCGTCCGGGAGGAGCTAACAATGGCGATTCTAGAGACTTACTTCCCCGATCTCTCCAGAACGCAGCCCCCATCAACGCGGGCTATTCGGGTTATTCCACCCTCTCCTTCCGGTCTCCTTCTTCATTGTCTTCGGTTGTACCAGCCCTATCGCGGACTCCTCTCATACCGTAATTACAAACGAAGCCAATTAAAGCTGATGAGCCTAAACAGCCTAGCGCCGAGATTTGACTGCATTTCCAAAGCCGTTCGCGATACAATAGCGTTGACCGTCATCCTGTCATCGCGAGAATTATGCGTACTTCTCAATGCTTTATTGAATAAGGATCGATAGATGAA
The DNA here is from genome assembly GCA_011636635.1 of Tetramorium simillimum. Lineage (NCBI taxonomy): Eukaryota > Metazoa > Arthropoda > Insecta > Hymenoptera > Formicidae > Tetramorium > Tetramorium simillimum. Next base: position 8,354 of record VBVQ01003769.1, read on the forward strand.
ATTATAAAATTAGTAATGTCATTGAAATAGCGATTTGTGAAGATATAGTTAATTGTTAAAGTTTTATTTATATCCTCTCATTAGTTTTAAACTTTATTTCTACAGATATAGTAGAGAACCACGAAATAAAATATTTGGCACGTTTGGCACTCAGAAATGCCCGCATTGCAGAATTTCTTTGCGCTGTGTACGTGCGGTAAACAAGATAACGTCCCACAAATCTTACCTTTATCCCGTTTTACGTCTACTAACGACGTTCAACGGACGAAGAAACAAAATTGAGAAAACGTCATCTTTCCGGTGGAGCTTAGTGCATTTAGTTCAAAGTTAAACGGACACGATTTCAATCGTCGCGACGTTCAGATCGCCGCGAATCGAAAGCTGTCGGTCCGTATAATCCAGTCCTGACATCGCCTAATCGCCCCTTGGATTTCCCTCCGTGATCCCACTTGACCTTCTTTCGACCACCCTCGTAATCCGTTCGAGTGCGCGAGAACCAACAGTGGCCGATATTTAATCGATCGCGGCTCCCCCGACGCCCGTGCTCGATCTCTCGATTTCGCGACTCGGTCCGATTTACCTATTACCGTTCGTGAAATATTGGCAAACTCCGCAGCTAGATTAACGAACTCATGATTTATCGGTCCCTTTTTGGCCGCTCCGCTTCGCTCGATTAATGAGAATCTCGCGACGGTCACTTGTCGACCTCAATCCACCGCAATATTTATGACGATGACTTATCGACGTTTAGAAATCATCCTCATTCTATTCGCGAATTTCGACGAATGTAGAATTTCTTGGTTCAAGATTATAATAATTTGTGACTGGTGACAGTTAAGAATGTGAATTAAAAAATATTGCAAGTCTTAAAATTCTAAATTTGATTTAGAGAAAAATTCCTGCTTTGTCAAAGTATTGACGACCGGAAAAAGATAAATATAAATACTTATTATAATACCTTTATACTACAAATAAATAATAATGTAAATCAAATGTATCAATTATAATATAATTTATATACATATAGATAATTGCGATATAAGATCAAAAAGCAAGAATCAGCGATTCTGTAAAAGAGAAATGTAGTTTCTCACATCTTTCGATGTCAAATTTTAGCCAAAGCGGTCTCAGAATTCCTTTTCAAATTATAACGACTCACTTAACAATTCCGATTTTATTAAGAATCCCTGCGGAAGTGAAACTCGAGCTTTTCTAGACCGGAACGAAGGGGGAGGAATAAGGAAGGGGATAAATGGAAGAATGGCGGTCGGCGCTATGATAATTAAAACGGAAAATTATGAGACGTAAATCGAGAACTGGAAGTTCGCCGATGACAACGTATTCTCCTGCGTGCAAAAGCTTTTAATGCGTAATGTAATTTGCCTCGGCTTTAATGAACGGTGTAAATCACTCCAAGGAAAAAAAAGGAAAGAAATAAGATTTACGAATTATTGAATTTAATTACTAAATTAAACCGAAGGACAATCTCTCCTTTTTAAAACTTCGTTAGCTTCTTCAACGTAGTTTATCAAACTCGTTTTACTTCGTCGAACTTTTATCAACTATTATTAACGCTCTTGTATAACATGGCACGAAGTTTGATCAAAACTGCGTAATTACGAGTCTGAGACAAGTTCACTATAGAGGCAAATCCGTTCGATTTATAACACGATAGTAAATGATCTTGATTCGAAATCCAATCATCGTGTGGATGACTCAAACGCCGACAAATCCGTGGACATGTCGGATATGTCGGCGCGAGGCTTTCATCCATGATGACAGTAATGTCCGCAAATCCTCTGCAAAAACACGATTCATGTGTATGGAAGACAGGTTGACATTGTTTTCGATACTGCGTTATATATCATTTTAACTTCATCCGGAGAGAGAAAGAGAGAGAGAGAGAGAGTGGACACATTGGTCAGCAGTTTACAATAAAATAATTTATCAAATAATGTTTATCTGACATTTTACAGCATTTTCAAGTTTTACTACATGACATTATTCTGATTCTAGATATTTAATGATAATTATTAACAACGGGACAAAAGTGATTGCTTTTAACAAGAGACGTTTTAAGAGACGTTTAACGCGAGAAAATAACGATAAAAATTGCAACTGCATGTATCCTTTGCATAAGAAAAATCAATTTTTACGTTCTTTTACGTGTAAGCTGTCGATTGCACCTTTTAGTAGTCACGTGAAGTAAAAAAAAGTACGTAACACCTGTCGCCTGTCATAGATATGGTCCGTCCCGTTCAAAAGTACCCAACGCCGGCAATTCGTTTCACTCTCGGCGTCGGTGCTCGTGAGTTTAGGGATTCCAACGACGTTCTAAGGATATTGCCTTTCGTAGTCCGTCACGCACAACGTCGTGCGCATAGTAAGAGCGCTGATGCCACCGGTTTAAGAATACCTATGAGCGAGCTATCGTACGGATCCGAAAGAAATGTCAAGCGGAGTCAAACGACGCGGAAAGCCCCGCCGATCAATCCTTTCCGCTATCGTAAACGGGGTGTCATGTCAACACGTTCAATACCGTGCATTATTCCAATTAGCTCTCATGAGCAGAAGCATAAATCGATATTCGCATTTTTTTTTTAATTTACGATGACTTATTAATTTCCGAGAATATTCTCGTGGCAGCCACAGATATTCGTGTTACCGCGTGGAATATTACTCCAGGCGGAATATTACCGTCACGTAATATATACATCGATTATGTTTAAAAGAGTTAATCAGCTCGGTAATGAAGCCTCGTATTAAATTTTCGCACTATGCAAGCGGGTAGAATTATTAGACGAATAAAATCCCATTACACATGACACACGTGAAGCCCATATAATGGATTTAACGCGCCCGTTCCTTTCTGTTTGAATTTTACCAAGTAAATCTCGTTTAATGTCAGGTTTAACGTCGCGCCTCGTAATCCCGCTAATCTCGATTTAATGAGAAGGTAATTTCGCGTCGGAGTTATCGACGTTTATGCCCTGTCGCGAAGATCAACCATCCACCCATCGTTAGTATAATGCCGGTTACGTCCAATGCCTGTCGGGGGTAGCGTCGTTCTAATCCGATCCTACTTGGTTTACACGGCGGCGAGTCGAACGTAATCCGGATCTAACCCCGTGCAAACACACCGCGTTGCCGAAGATGCGATTTCTGCCCGTGAAGAGACGGAATCGAGTACTGCTCGATTCTATGAATTCATATGTACAGGCGTATCGGCGCGGAGCTTAACCGGCTTGACCCACATCACTCTCACTATCGCTTTATCTGAACAACTATCGTCTAAAAAGACCGATTATCCATTTAGCATTGTGAGGAGTATAACAGAAGCATTTCCGACATGTTCTAGATTAGCTGACAATAAAAAGGATTTTTGAAACTTTCTCTATACATATTATGTTTTTCTTTAGATACATTGAACGTAATAATTTCTTGATTCTCTGATTCTCTCTTGATAATGTATGTTTATTATATTATCTTAATATTTTATTGTGTTATAAATTAATTTAATTTTTACACACAAGATATACAATCTTGAATTTTATAAGAAAAAACTGTTATAAAAATTTTCAATGTTTTATGCTACGCAACTTTATGTATGTCTATTTTTAATGTCGATATTATTAATATATGATAATTTTTCACATATTTAAATAATTATCAAGATAGATAAAAACAAGCTCAATAAGCAACAGTATTCGAATATTTTTCTCCGCGCTATATTTGTCAACAAAATAACAGCTTACTGAAAAAATAAATTATCGGTAACGAGATTATTATTATAAATTAATATCGTGGTAAATTAAATTATATCGTGACAATCAAAACAATTGGGAGAAATTATTTCGCAAAAAGAATGAGATCTATTTCATTTTCATATGTATATAATTTGCTACATTGAATATGATTTGTTATATAATATTACATCGATAAATTAATTTGTCTGATACTTCAGTTTTATTATAATGTATAGAGGGAGAGAGAAAGAAAGAGAGAGAGAGAGAGAGAGAGAGAGAGAGAGACCATAATATTTTAAACGATTTGATAAAATGGATTTAAGCTTTATTCTTTAAATTCACGAATATTTCATGTTATTAATCATAATGTTGACATAAATACTATTCTGGATATCTGATTTTATAGATCCGTAATTAATAATAAATTCAAAATCGTACAGAATTTTAATCCGTGGAATAAAGCAGGTTTATGACATTGTGAATTCATGATATTATAAAGCCTGGATTAGATTTTCACTTTGCAAATGCACTATTTTTAAAATCTATTTAATCCATTTTCAAATCTATTCTGATTAAAAAATTTCTCTCTAAACAATAGAGAGAAATCCAGATAATAATCTATACGTAATAAAATTTATAAAATTATTTTTGTTTTAATAGGATTAAATATGTTTTTACATATAATTTATATTATTCGTTAAAGATATCTTTTTACATAATATTTGCGCAAATTTCAATATCAAGAATATTAACAAAATTTGCTTGTACGTACCATCTTGCAAAATAAATCGAAGCTTTAAAAAAAGAAAAGAGAGAATGATCGTCAATCTCGATTTTTACCAGCTGCTATCGTCCTTAAAGATCAATAAGAGCCGTTTTTATGGCAACCAGCGTGAATTTGCATCTCACCGGAACGGAAGTGCAGAAATGAGGGTTTCGTTACCAATCAAGAGCTCGTTAGAAATTAATTGGAACGAATGTCCTCGCATATTCGCTGCTGGCTGCATGGTACGTTTTAATTTTATGCGAATCGGGATGAAATCCGTGAAATCCAATAGCGTTCGTGAGATCCTAATTGCGTTTATTACCGCTAATAAAAATGCATTTACATTGAGACAACGATTTTGTAAAGAGAGATTATTATCAATCTCTTATATGAAAAATATGCTAAGCTTCCACATTCAGAATGAGATAAGTAATGAATTCTTTGCGTTCGGATAAATGAAAATTTAGGTCGGATTTAACAAGAAAATAATTAATAATAAATCGGATGTAATAATAAGCTGATTAATAAATGGCAATCATGGTATCGCATCTCATTAATGACAACGAGTAGTTATACCAATAATAAATTGATGTATTAATATGTTGTGTAAACGCAAAATTTATTCGATCTAAATTGTTCACATACAATGTGATCCAAATATTTGAACTAATCGTATAACTTTATAAATATTGATTTTATCAAAAAAGGCTCAAATAAAAATGACACAAATTGACGGAGTAGACGTGTAATACATAGATCGAATTTTTATTATTTCTTTAAATTTTTTTTAGGAATATCTTATATTTTTTAACAATAAAATGTTTGTTCTTTCTTTTTCGTAACTTTTATAAAAAAAATATTAAATGCTTTTTTTTAAATAATAGTATACTGTATTTTACAGTATCTCTTCTATAATATTTATGAATATGCATGTATCTCTTCTATAATATTTATGAATATGTTATAAATATTATTACAATTATTACTGTAGAAGTTTGAACTGCGATCAATAAAATTATTGATATAGGACTTTTGTAACATTCACCATTCACAATTAATATTCGTTTTAATATTAAAATCTGTATTAATCTCCAAAGTAGATGTTTCTCATTAACATAATTTACGTAATATATGTAAAAGCAATGCGCGTATTTTCTTTTTAATAAATTAATTTCTTAGTAGATATTACTAATAAAGAGATACTTCATTAATTTACATGCAATTAAATCTTTTAAATTATACAGGTTATGAGTTTTCATATTTCTCTAAAATTGTTTGCGTTTGTCGACGAAATAAATTCAATATCGCGTTTGAAATATCAAACAAACTCAATTCGTTGCAGTTTCGATGACGATTACAATTAAATAAAATTTGACTCACCATTTGGAGATCGTGGAGATTGCCGGCTCGAATTCTTCATCAACATGATTATTTCTGAAATCAGTAATTATATGAATTAATTATTTTCATTTGCGATTTATATTAAATTACAATAATTTAAAACGACAAAATATAGGATATATTTACGAATCCGCAATAATATAAATATTTCTTTCATTTTCTACTTTACGTCATCGAAGAGAAAAAAAAAGCAATCGAATGGAGATTAACCTCTTTAAAGCATTGTTTTCTACGGGACAATCGCACTCCGATCTCGATTAGAAGCAATCACTGGTAATTCTATGTAAGCAGCAATTTAATTAAATTACATTGCAAACAAACGGCTCATTAATATCGCAATTAAATACATTAACGCGGCTTGTAACGATCGCGAAGGGCTCGCTGGCTCTCTGACGTTCGATTACGCGCGTGACGCGCTTTTCGACCGAACAATTTGGCGCGGATAACGCGACGCATTTCACGCCGAATCGATGCGTATGTACGAGCGAGTCAAACGCCGCTCGCGTCTATCGGCTGCGATTTGAATATCCTAAATGCTTCGCACGTCTAACGTAGGTATCGCGTATATTACGGATGTAATATTAATATACAAGCTACGTGACTGTAATTAGAATTTCTTGCGAATTCAGAATGCACGATCTAAATACGCATACACACAAAAACACACGTACATGCCGCGTACGTTAGTCGATACTCCACTCGCTTAGATTCACCGCGACGCGGTGCGTAAAGCCGTGATTAGAGACACGCGCGAGGATCAAGCACTGATTTGACTTTTGTCGCCGAGGGAGCATTCCATTGCGAATACGAGGGACACCGCGTCGGGATACTCACAGATCTGACGTTGCGACGGAAAACACGCAAACGCGTCTTACCTGAATATCTGCATCACGTAGTCGACGATGACCGAGCGGCTGTCTCATTGCTCCTCGAAGCACCTCCTCGTCCAAATTGCGAGCACGACATTGTGAGATCACGCGAACTTCGCCCCGGGCGTCGGCGGTCGGGGTTAAAAATCTGTACGACGCGCACTACCCGCGAGAACCGTGTGAAGTTGGCCGCCGCGGCGCGTCGACGGTAAACCGAGACCGCCAAACGAAGATTGGCCGCCCAAGATTGGTCGCGATTGGTCGAACGTCCTCGTCGCGAATATATCGCGATTGTCGCGTCGATTCGCGGCACTCGATCGTATCGCGTTTCTTTGAAACTTGTAAATCGCGACCGCAGATAGAATGAGAAATCACAAAATGTCATAATTACGTCATTTTATCACCGCTTTAGCGTTATTTTGATGTCAATGTGACGTCATTCTAATTTTTCTTCTATCTGAGACACTCGCGTTAACTGCGTACGTTTAAAGCGCAACAGAGAGTCGAGAGGCTTTTTATCGCACCCAAGGTCGCGACAAGTTCGAGGCTGCCGCCGTTGTTCCCGCGCGCCTCGGGCCGAGATCGGGCCGGCGAAGTGTGAAGTCGCGCGCGGGTCACTACACTCACTACGTCGCGCGGCGTTCTCGCGCCCGCCATATTAATGTACCCCGACAATGTCGACGCGGCGTCGCGCGCGATCGCGGTAGCAACTTCGTAGCGACTGCGACGGGCGTGAATGACCGGATTTGCACGATTATCGCGATGTGTCCAAGTCAGGTAAGTGTAGCGCGTGAAAGGCATCGCGTAATATACTTTCGTACCGCGACCCTGAGATTTGTCGGCGACGCGACGATACACTCGGACGAATACGTGAATATTTCTTCTAACATTCTCTCGTATTCTAATATTCCCTCTTAACTTTTAACAAGCTTAACTGAATTTTATTTTAAACATCGCGACGATTGGGTATTTACGGGCACATATTTTCCTGTATCGAATTTCTTCGATCGAAGGAATATTTATAAGAAAACTTCTTTTCTTCGAAAAAGAAAGTATTATTATATATATTACACACTGTGTATTACATTTAGCATTGCTTTTTGTTACAGAGAGAAGAGTTTCAGTGGGCTTTTGAGTCGCGCTCGAGGTCGCGACGAGTTCGAGGTTACCGTTGTTGTCGTTTTTTTTTTCGCCCCTCGCGTCGCGAGCGAGATCGGGCCGGCGAAGTGTGAAGTCGCGCGCGAGCCACCGCACTCATTACGTCACGCGCGCGCGAGTCACCGCATCCCGCGCGTCTCGCCACCGCCGTGTTGATATATACGCGACAATCGGCGCGGTGTCGCGCGCGCGATCGTGTTAGTGATTTATGTTGATTTGTGACGGGCGTGTGATTAACCGCGTTCCTCCGATCGATTCGCGGACGAGTGTGAGTGAGTGCCCTCGACGAGATTGAGACGAGCCACGCGGCTGGAAGGAGCCACGCACGGAAGGAGCAGCTGGGGGGGATGCGGGCAAATACTCCGCTACCGTGAGTACATTTTCACTTGTATTCGCATGCAATGTTGTATTGTAACGCAATATTACCGGCACTACACAAAACGCGCAGGTATAAGCGTATCTCAAACGACTTCTTCACTCGCGCGTGAAGCGAAAGGCTCGATAAGTACCCGCGTCATCTGCGTCAAATGTTGATAAAATGTAAGAGAATCGGAACGTACATTAGCTCTTCTGTTATATTCTGCATTCGTTTTAATCCTTTGCGTTTCGCAAATTTCAGCAGCTTGCTTACAGAACTCGCTGAAGTATCAGTTCACGCATACCCTGGCGAAAATAAGAATCGAAACATAAATCGGAGTGCGATAAGGGAAGTGATAAAAGCATAAACGAATCTTTTAGGAAACGTAAGTTGAAATAGCGGAATGTAAAATAAATGTTTTAAAAATGAACGCTTCTTTTATATTCCGTTGTTTCAATTTACACTTCCTAGAAACTTTATTCATGCCCCTGTTATTTTTCCTTTTACGCTCAACCTACACTCCGATCCTTATTTTCACCAGGGTATAGTGTACATTGGATATTTCATACTTATTTATATGTATATTAAGAAAGAAGTAACAAATATTGCATTTTTTTCATATAATTTTATTATTTCTGCAATTGAATTGATATATATA
>VBVQ01003770.1:0-17334 GCA_011636635.1 Tetramorium simillimum
GTATAATAACATCAATATTAAAATAAAATTAGCATGCTTGGTGTGTTTTGCTATAATAAATTCATTAACACTATGGAAAATTAAAATGGCCATCATAGAATTAAAAAAATTATTATTTTAAAAAATACCAGCGTATAAGTATATAATAATACTATGTAGTTTATAAAATACTATTTAGTTTTTGAAAGTTTCGTCGAACATTAGAAATCTTTAATTTTAGAAATTTATTTTATATTAAGACAAAATGATCTCATTCATTCGGTTAATAGTTATATCTTCATTCTTGCGAATCTTTTATAACAGTTTTTCAGCTAAGTCGAAAGCTCAGTTTTTAATAGGCAATTAAAATTTTTAAATCCCTTTTGATCGTCATGCTATATTTCAGAGAGACATTTTATTAATGTGTTCGCATTTTTCAAGAGATTATAATTGCAGAAAATAGTAGAAACGCAGTTTAATGCAGATAAATAATTTTCTAGGGTCTTTATCTTTTTCTATGGAATAGCGATTTCACAAATTTCCTTTCATAAGTCTTTCATGTATGTATTTACGAAAATAGAACATATTATATTGTGATAAATGATGGAACTATAAAACAGATTCAGGCGAGGTATGTAAATTATACTGAGATTGGGTTTGACAGCAATATTTATATCCTATATTAGTCAAATATATAATAGATGCTTCATATGCAGAAAATTTCATAAAAAAAGATATTTTTATAATTTTATATAACAATTATTTTAACAAAAATTGATCTTTTAAAAGTATTGAAATTCTAGTTTTTTTTTTATATTAAATCTTTACTCTTATTCTCTATGCGTAGAAAAAAATATGCTTTCTTTATGTTATTTTGATGGTAATTTAAATAAATTGCGATAAAACGTATTTAAAAACGTAAGATATACTTTGAAGTACAACTCTCGAAAGTTTATTCAAATTTATAGTCGTCGGTTATGTTGTGCCGCGATAGTTACGGCACGTTAATTTATTCTCCTGGAAGCCCCGAATTGTCAAAACGTCATTTATAATAATATAATAGTGTATAATCTCGCATCCAGAAATAGCCTGTGCTTGACTCCCGCGAAATGGCAATCCGCTTATATAGCTTAATTATGAAACATACGCGATCACATTAGCTTTCTTAGCACTCGTTTCTGACAGCAGGATCTACTTTCACAACGACCCTTAGTACGTATTTGTCATTACGTAAAGATGGCAAGCAAATACGCATAAATTCTACAATCCGAAACACTAAGCTGCATTTGTGATCGCTCTTAAGGCAGCAGTGAAGTCTTGGCTCCAGTTCATAAGAAACTTTTCTCTAGAACATCGTGATGTAGGTATATTTGCTAAGAAGGAAAGTCTCGAGTATTAAGAAGTTAGTAAGACTAGGTAAATACATCACGAGTCTTCTCATTTTTAATTCTCAAAGATATAAGATGTGAATATATTATAAGTCATATTTGCCCAATATTTACCTGTAAATATTTGTTAAAATGAAGTCTTTTGATTTAAGCTTAATATTAACAATCAATAAAGCAAGAATTGTAATTAATTCTTTGTAATAATTTGAAAAATAAAAAATTAAAATCTTTTTCAGAAAGAAAAATTTTTTTATATGTTCAAATAATTAAATTTAACGTGTGTGTGTGTGTGTGTGTGTGCGCGCGCGCGCGCGTGTGTGTGTGTGTGTGTGTGTGTGTGTGTGTGAGAGAGAGAGAGAGAGAGAGAGAGAGAGAGAGGGGGAGAGAGAAAGTTATAAATAAGCTTTAATATTTGAGATGATGTGAGTGGCAAAAGCAAGAAGGCTTAGAATCTCTAGAGATCTTAAAACAGCTTTAAATACTGAAGTCTCTCAGTAGTTACTTAGGTGCCGTTTATTGGCAAGCACACAGTTCTGAGCACCTTTGTAATTTATTAACGTCAGGCCACACGACTAAGCAGAACCAGTCAAACGGAATGATCAAAGTAAAGCCTGGTTTGAAGAAATGATATAGAGACAGATGGAGAAGCAGTGCAGGAGAGTAACACAGGTTACGTCGTCTACAACATTCGTCTTGCCGTGACAAGTCAGCAAATTGCTTTTGAGAGCGTTAAATTAATGCCCACGACATACATATCTTGCATATAACCACGAATCTTCAGCGTAAGAAGACATCCTGTCCGGAGCATATATCGATCTTAAACACATTTGTGCGAATACATTGCTCGATATAATTTTATATTATAATAATTAGTGCAATCTTTTCTAAATATCTCTGAATGCAATCTATACTTATTTCAGATACTTCATTTTTTTTCTATGGTTTATAACTTACTTAGTTAAATTTAATAAGAATTAAATTGTATAATTAATAAAAATATATATAGTGTAAAAGTAAATTAATCCCTTCTTTCATTATTCATATAAGATAAAGCAGGTGTATTAATTAAAGACTCTAGATATTAAAGTTAACGAGTAACAAGGAACAATGGGCTTTGAGAGTCAAACGCGGTTAGTTGTGCATGAGTTAACGTTATGTAACATTTAATTAGTAATTTAATATACAAATTATAAATCATACGTTTCGGCTTTACTTATAGAATTCAGCGATGCGTCGCTAAAGATGGCTCAAAGTTGAACTGAAACGTACAATTTATAATTTGTACTAAATTATTAATTAAATATTACATAATGTTAACACAGTTATACTTAATTGCATTTGTCTCTCACAGCTCACTTTTCTCTGTTACTCGTTAATTTTAATATCATTAATATTTTTAAATGAAATGTCCAGTTTTTTATTTTTTTCAAATTTTATTCAAATTTGATAAAAAGATGAATTTTAAGATTAAAAATACCAAGTACTGTACTAATGCTATTTATCTTAAAACTCATGATTTCTATATACATATATATTGAATGTATATTATATTTATATATATATATATATATATATATATATAAATCCTGTATAAATATTTAAAAATCGAGTTAGTACATGGAAAATAGGGTGAATTTGCAAATAATTAATGAATCCCATCAGAGGGAAGCAAAACGAAGTGCGATTAACCTATATTTCTTCGCGTTAATCTTTCAAGAACGTCACATTGAGTACCAAACATCCTACCACTCTCATCTGCCTTCGAAAGTTTTCCCGGACTCACAATAGAGATTTTCATAATGTAAAACATCTCCCTTGTATAACATCCCGTAGGAAACGAAGACTTATATTCCCCTTGGCTCGATAAAAGATGAACCATCCACCGCGCCGGTTCGCTTGTCGTCTTCGCAACGAGCCCGGCGCAATATCTATCTAACCTTGCGCAATATTCACATATCGATATGCTAAAGTGCCCTTATATTCGGGCACAAGTGAACGAATCTTCTCTATAATCCCAACGAAAATTGAGTGTCGTTGTGTCATAGCGGGGCGGATGAAGCAGCTAACCGTAAAAAGAGGATTCGTGTTAAAGTATTCAGAGATGGATAAATCTCTTCTTCAACATGCATGAGCAAGCGAAATCGCCTGATGTTAATGCATCTTTGATATTCTCCCTTCGACCGCGAGCCGGTAGTTTTTCTCTCCGCGATTAACTCGGACGACCGATATGAAGCTGATATCAGTATGTAAAGCGCGGTGTTTCTGCGTGTAGTAAGATTTCCCGCGGGACTCGTGGTTCATCCACGCTAGGTGACTATGTCTCCTCGTTCCGGAGAAACTTTATTTTTAAAGTCGCGTGCGAACTCTCGCCATGCAGCCCTCTCTAACCACCGCGACCACTACATCACGCAGTTCACTTCCGTTAAACATTAAGGAAGATTGCATCTGCAATAGATTTGAAAGTTTCTTGGGAGAGATGAGTTGCTCAAATTTACGACGTTCACGGTTGTCTCATTTAGCAACAATTTTTATTTGCAATATAATGTTCGATATTTCGTGCGAGTATAATACTATCTCTCTCTCTCTCTCTCTCTCTCTCTCTCTCTCTCTCTCTCTCTGACAATAAGTTTAACTTTTTAATTTGCCAAATTTTCAAGTGTTGAAAAGTAACGATACGCTTTTCTAAAAGAGTAAAACTTGATTGTTCTGATTTTACATTTCTAAATTTGTGATACAACTAAAAGATATAATACCGTATAAATGAGAAAGGGAGGTTAACAGCTTTGCGTAAAACAATAATAGTTCTATAAAATAGACTTGTTCGTTTTCACTGCACTTTTGAAATAGAAGTGCAGCGAAAACGAACAGGCCGAGTAATAGTTCTACTTTGGGAAATATACGTGAATTTTAACACAATAGATAGAATACAAGTTGAGTGCTAAATAATTGCATTGAAAAAAGGGGGAATTTATTCCGAGTATATATGTATTATAGATATTTACTACTTCATTAAGACATAATGCAACATATTCAAAGAATTATTCTCAAAATAATGATGAAACTTATATTGAAAATTTTAATTTGCATTTACATATGTTGTTTAACTATTGTGACATGCATAAAGTTCTTCGGATTTTATATTATTTTAAATTTAGATTTTCAATTTAAATTTTTGATCAAAATATGATCGTATTTAAATTCGAGCGATGTATTATGTGAATTGATTGAGTTTTTAATCGATTAAGTTTTTAATCGAAATTGGAAAATAAAAGTTGTAATAATTTTGTAATGTAAGTATCAATAACTTACATTACTATTTATTTTCTATTAATTTCGGAATAAAAATTAAATTTTTAATGATTCAAGTTAAGGTTTAACTATTGTAAGACTCCACAGTTTCAATTATTCCTTGAATTTATATATTAAAATTTTAAATCATTTTCTTAAATAGAAGCATAATCGAACTTCAATCCATGCATAACGTTATCTCAAAGAGATAGCAAAGTAATAGGGAATCAGTTGTAATTGAAAAGCAAATGACATTGATGGCAGCAAAGGATTAAGGAATCGTTCCTTCAGATTTTTCAGCGAGTCTCAAAATTCCTTCTCATCGACATAAGATGCAGAAGCACTTAAGTTCTAGATCGGCCACTTTTGTGGAGGCTCTTAAGCGGCATCGTATACGGAACACGTTTCACGGTAACACGTTCTCGACGAACGAACATCGCGCGAATGCGGTATACACTAAAATCTTGCGCTATTGGGATTCAACGCGGCAGCGAGAGACGGCGACTGTAATCGAGTACGCGTTGAAGGGAATCTAGGACGACGGCGACGGCGGAGGCGGAGGCGGCGACGGCGACGGCGACGGCGACTACGACGACGATGAAGACGAAGACGATACGGAATATTCCTCTCGATTCTCATGTTGCTCCGGCTGTCGCTTCGTTCGCATCTCCCGGACGATCGACTCTTGGTCGCGTCATTACTGCTTAATTTGAAACCACATGAAATTACTCGGATTATGATTGCAATCGAGCGACATCGTCATCTCTAACGAGCTGGAATATTGGCGTAGTCCATACGCATGTTGTTTGAACAGAATACCGTAAATATAAAGGAATGCAAAGAAATATACGTCTATCATAGTTTTTAAAATCAGAAAATTTTATAAAGAATTAGAATCTAGAACTAGATGAAATAAATTTGATTGAATTCTCTCTGTTTAAATATTTATATTAATTATAATAATGGCTTAATAGTATTATAATGTTAATTATAATAGATATTAGTATTAATTACGATATATTTATGATGTAATGAAAAGGTTTAACGAAATAAACTTTAAATGCTAGAAGTTTTTGCAGGACTTTAAAATGAAAAAAATTTAGTTAGAAAAGTGCTGCTTCAATTAATAAAATTTAGTAACTGTGTTATAAACATATAAATCTTACAATAATTCATAAAATAAATGAAATAATCGTAATATAAAAACATTAAATTTTAATAGATTTTTGCAGGAATTTTGTTAAATATTATGCCATTACTTATGAAAAAACTTTAGCAGTGCCCAAATGCAACATTGTTATTATCAATGCATCTGTTACTAATTTTAATGTCATCAATTTTTTATATTAGGAAACCATTACCATTTTGTTTACGTATATTATCGATTCTATATTTATCATATTATATGTATTCCTGTGCCGCAGAATTGTGCATTTATCGTAAAATTATACACAACTCGTATTTAAAATATTTCAGAGCTATGTTATATTTACATATCAATACTTTGGTATCTCGTGTTGTTATACTTTCTCACTACTTATAATAGCGCTACAAAGGAATCTATCTGAATATAAAATGCTCATCAAAATGCTAATATTTTTTTGCTCGTAATGTTGCGTTAAAACTTTTCCCCCGACAATAGAAGTATTCTCTGCGCGATTGCAACAAGGTCTCTTTAGCTTTTTTTAATTATGTTTTCGTTAAATCAGTGTCTCTCAATTTAAAATAAATAAGAATTGATTTTATGTGTTTTATCTTTGGAATTTTTAATAACAATTCAATACGAATTAATTTCGTTTTTATATGACCGAGAATATAAACTAATGGAAAAATGTTGTTCCATTTAAATGTCGTGGAATATTATATTTGCATGATTTTAACGCTTTATGAACGTCTATTTCCTTTTTAAACTTTTTTAAACATTCGTGCAACGTAATCTGCAATTCAACGACTTTTATAAAGATAAATGATTTTGAAGATAAAAAGAGATAAATAGTTATGTCGAATACAAACATTTCCAAAATGTGAAAATTTGTAAAATGGTTTCCCACTAGTTAAAAGTGGCATTTTTATATTTTTTTGTATTATTATCTTTTATACTAACATGTAAAACGTATAGAAGAAAGGCTTTTCATACGTATACGCCATGAATGCGTCGATTCTCATAAATTTCACCGTTATACGTCTACACATTAATAGAGCTGCTAGGAGATTAAAAGTCGCGCTCTAAACTATCTCTCCATACAATAAATCCAATTTCTAATCGGGGACAGTCGGACGGGAAAAACTTCTCCCTCCAAACACTTTTCGCTGCCATATTTTCCATAGCTCGTAAAAACGTGCAAGAACGAATTTCCCACACCTTTCTCTGTCCTCTCTTCTTCTCTCTACTCTCCCCAAATCCTGATCCCCCCATGCGTTCATCTCTTCGCAGACCGACGAAACTAAATTACGTATTTTCGAGCGCGCCGCCGCTGTCGTCGCCGCTCGGAAACTTTTCCATTTTAAATAAGAATAAATTCAGATCCAGAGTTCTCAACGTTTGCGGGAGAGGCTTGCAGCGCAGCGGGGGCAACGGGACACTCTCTGGCTACTTCTTTCTCGAAGAACGAGGAAGCGAGAACAGCTTCCTTTTCGCGGCGTTACGTTTACGTCGCGGAGCTAGTGAGCGAATCTCGCGCCGCCGTCACCTGCATATGAATTTCACGGGGCGCGGCTCAAAGTAGATTTTCCACTTACTGCTTCCGCGCCGTGGTTACACAGCACGATAACTCCGAGGAAAAATGCCTCGCAGTGGTCCTTCGCGATTTTATTTCGCCGCCAGTTTATCGCCACTTTTTCTCGCCACGCGCACGATATTTGCGTTGGGAGAAAACACGAATCGCGGTTATTGCACGATCTTGAGATCGTTTGACGCTTGAGAATTTGTGGTAATACACAGTATAGCACGCGAGTATAAATTGCAACGGCAGGCATTTGTGCAAAAATAAAAATATATATTTCATGCAGAGAGAACGTATAGTTAAATTTGAAACTCGTGAATAAAGTGGCACTTAGAATGCTCAAAAGAACGAATCGGAGTTTTATTTTACCTTATTTAGCTGTTTAGGTTATTTAACCAATTTAATATAATATTATATCAAAAGTAAAAAAGTAAATTGTTATCTAATATCGAACATACTTATATTCTGTTTGGTTTGGAAATGTATGAATTGATGTATAATTGGATTAACAAAATATACATCGTAAAATGATATGAATACAATAATATTATAAAATAAAATAATATAATAGAATAATATAATAAAATAATAATTTTCGCGGATTTCAAAGAAACCATAAAGAAAGCTAAATGTAATCTTATGAAAGATGATTTCATGGTTGGTTTTCTGAAAGAAGTCACTATTTTGCTGCTAAAACTTGGCAGTTTTCATATCGTGAGAACCGTGACTGGTTGCGTCTTCAATTCGACTTCACTGAGACTTCGACGCGGTATCTTGGTTCTGCGCGAGATACATGAGATCACGAGTCTGCAAGAACAGCCTTATCTTTGAAGATTTGATTTCGAGATAAAGAAGCGGCGCCGTGGATCTCCAGACTTCAAGAGCGAGGATCTCGCGCGGATCTCGAAAAGAAAAGCCACCCCCGTGATCCCTGCGGAAAACCGTCGCTCGAGTAAACTTTCTCCTCGTCTCCTTTCTTTGCGTCTCGTCTGGCTTCCTTACGGAAGCAACGAATCTCGTGTCCGAGAAGGAAAAAGATGGTACACGCTGCAGTTTTATGGTCGATGCCGCGCGTTTTTCTCGTCAGAAATGAGGTGAGTGTGACTTTGGAGTGATCGTTACGGATTGTCCCAAGTTTTTTTGGTCGCCGTAAGCAAGAGATATCTCTTTCTCTCGTTGGGGCTTTCGTTCGCGTGAAAAGGAACGAAATTCTGCGCTACTAACGGAGTATCGTTCGCATTCGTTGCAACGGACCCCGATCGATCGCTGTAAAAAGGCTCGATCGGCGGACTCGCATTCATCTTTCTTTTGGTGCCTACTCTTCTGCTGATCACGTAGCAATCGTATTCGTAACAGAGAGGGGAAAATTGGAAAGCGTTCGCCAACACCGATCGAATTTGTTCGTTTGTAATAGAGTAGAATGGAGAAAAGTAAAGTAGAAGTTTACTGCGTGCTTGAGAAGTTTCTTAAAAATATATCGGATTTTTAAATATAATGAATTATCAGAAAAATAACGACAGATTTTTATTCTATAATTTCAAGAGATAAAAAGTTCATTAAGAATATGACTGTTTATTAATAGAAATGTCTATTGTGTTGATTATCATAAAATCTTTAATGTAAGAAAATAAATTCTTAATAATTCTGACGAATAGATTAATATGTACTAACTCACTGTCTTAATATAATAATATAATCTTCATTGAGCATTACAACTAATTTAACGATGTTTCATAACTTAAAAAAGGCAAGAATTTAAAATATATTAAATATAACTTATGAATTTCTTGCTTTAGTTTACTTTAAAATAGTTTTGACGGTTTCTTTAAAATTTTAAAATACGTTAATACTTAACGAAAGAACAGCTAAGATACTATTTGCTTTAAGACGCTCCCCTTTAATGTCTCTAACTTGTGGTATCGTACCCCAAATTCCACAGCACCTTTCCCCAGCCCCTTTCTCTGGCCTTTGGCATTTCTGTGCCATAGGGCAAACCGCATGTTTTGCAGTATTATTTAATTGAAACTAATAAAGTAAAATGATTTGATTAAGCGATAAACATCGACGATCGATAGGTAGACGGATAACTGATTGTATATTAATTGATTTGTGTGTGCTATTGTATATAATGGACAGTGATTGACATGCGTTAATTGAATTGTTTTTATTTCCAAACTGGAATCAATTTTAAGAAAATTGAACCTAACAAAAAACGTTTTTGCTCATTGCTACAATTGTGAATTACTCATATACATATGTGATAGTCCATAAATTGATTAATAAGTTTTTCATTTTAATCAAAATTTAAAATGATAGAAACAATTAAACAAAACGTAATTTGTATAGTAATAACAATGTGTGCATTTCGCATCTATGTTTCGAGTAAACAATCTATTAATGTAATTACAGAAAATTTGTCAATAAATATTTAAAATAATCAAATTTATTTTTATACAGACTAATAAAAAATATTCAATCCAAATTTTTAAATATAATTCTATTAACAATTCTGAGACTGAAATAAATACGTTCAAGAGAGATAGGTGTACATATAGTATAAGAATTTTTGCCATCATTTTGGTTTATGATAAGATCAAATAAAAATAGACTTTTGATTCATTTTTTGCAAGAAATGTCATTAAAAATTTTGATTGGAGTTTTCGAAATATTTTGGATAAATTGATAGACATATAATATTTAAAAAATTTTCAAAATATATTCTAACATTACAAATAATCTATATCTATATAAATATTTATTATAAAATAGATTATATACTTAAAATATATTAAATATTTTAATAAAAAAATTTTGATTGCATTTGCTTCTTACCCATTTATCTATAATTCATATCTAATTATAATTTATATAATATATTGACTAACTATTTGAAATCAACAAAAAAATTATGTCGTGCTCTCTGACGTAATTTCTGACGAGGAGTACACTTGCAGCGGCATCATAGAAGTTTTCGCAGTCGAGAAAATATCTCTCAGCCAATGCCGCCGCCGTCACAACGAAAATGCATTTTGTGGACGCAATTTATTTCGATTGTGGAAGGACTCCTTCGAAGCTGAAATATGAAAACTTCTACCGCGTCGGAACTGCGGTACTCTCGAAAAGGGAGATTGCTCCACAGAGCGATCAAGATATAGTTTCGTAGCATTTATTGCATTCCTCAAAAATAAAAGATTTAAATTTACGTGATAGTTTTCTCAAAATATAGAAGTAAAATGCATTGTTACTTTTCCAATTCATTTTGAGCTAATAACTTTAATCATCAAAATTTAGATTTTTATTGAAATAAAAAGTTTATGCCAATTTTTATGCGATAAAAATTTAAAAAATATCTTCAAATCACTATTTTTTACATTTAACTATTAACTCTTTTTAAATAAAAATAAATTTTGAAATTTTTTGGAGAAGAGCTAGAACTTTTTCAATATTGAAAGTCTGAGAATAAAATGTTAACTGTATAGAAACCGTTTTGTTTTCAAACAGTTACAAAACTTATAACACACAGCTCCATTGTTCATGAACTAGTATAAAACCATCTAACTCCAAAATGTAAAGGGACAGAATAAGAGTAGATAAAAGGGGGACGGCAAGTCCGAAAGAACGATACCGCAAACGTGTCGCCCGATTTTTCAAAGTGCTCGCCGACTTTCCCAGTTTCCACGACGTGCGATGATAATCGCGGCACTATCGCGGTGAATGAGAACTGACTGGACACATTGTCCCATGGTTGGAATGCGAATTATTGTGCGCGCGATATAGAGCTAGCTTTCTTGCGGCTGGCACTCGGTGCGACGATATCAGAGCGCAAGTTCATCTGCGTTCCGCTTTCGCTCGGAAATTCCGGAAAATATCTTGCGCGCGACGCGACAGCGGCAGCCGTGCGTTGCATACGAAAGAGCCACATTACATACCGACATTACTGCTGGTCTTTCGAGAAACAGATTACGCGGGGGCGAACAGAACAATAGGAAGTGTACTCCACGCTATATGAAAAGTACAGCTTCGCTTCGCGTGCACCGGAAAATATAGTTCCCGTGAGAAACGAACCGCCACGTGGTTCACGCGTGGTGTTATTATACTTCCTGTCATTCGTGTTTGCATTTTCACGCACATGATAAATTTCTGATATATTGTCAGAGTAAAGTGTACAGGATGTTTTCGCCAGCCAGACACGATTGGTATCTTTTAAAAATGTTCAAAAATTAAGAAAAAAAGAAAAAAAGGACGACAAAGATATGAAGCGATGCAAAAGTGAGTCACGCTTGTGTAACAAAACTGTGTTAATATATTTTATTATAATTTTAGTAGACAGAGTAGAGAGAGTTTTTAACTTTCGTTAATTGCTATTTATATAATATTACAGTTGTTTATATGTAATGATAAGCGGCGAGGAAAAAATTTTTAAATGCGTTACTTTGTGAGAGTTTAGTAAAAATATATTTTTAACTTTCTCATTAAGGAAAAAATAAATAAGAGCTATTTATTATAGATTTACAATAAAAAATATGAAAGGGTGCAAAAGTAATATACGTAAGATCAATCAAGAGATTATATAGTGAATAGCTTCCAATGATTTGCAGATTTTGATTAATGAAAAGATGATAGCAGATAACTTATCTTAACATATCCTATCATACGAGATATAATCACGAGTTAATGGCGAGTAATATTATAAGCGGGTAATTACATAGCTTTCTAATTAAATGATGTGTAATTCGAACGAAACGCCTCTAGTCATACGCAAGAGCGAAACCTGCAGAACTCAACGAAATTACTTCCACGATGAACGTCCGTTATCGAAATTTCATCGTCAGTTAAATATAAGAAGACAAAAAAAAAGAAAGTGGAGCGAAGAGCTTTTAAATTAACCAATCGCGCAATTTTATTTGCCGATAATTGCTTAGTGAATGGTGCAGGCAAGCGAAAGAAAGGTGCTTTTAAATTCTGCTAATTACCGAAGCCCGTCCTTCTCTCCATTCCGGTGCGAAATAATATAGAGCTGTAAAAAAAATCTGTGTCGCGAAATATTGAAACATGCAGTGAGCAGCGACGACACTCTTCTACACTAGCACGATTGCTTATAAATTCAATTAGTACTAACAGTCGTTAACTAAATGATTCTTTCGTATCCTAATTTTTCTATTAATTGCATGCATTTTATTTTTTTGAGACTTCAGATTTAAGGACAAGCGTAATTATCCTTAGATATAACTCTATAACTCTATTACTCATTATTTGCGTATATTAAATTAGTTATTAATTAATGTCAATTATCTAGTATTATTATATAGTATTTCTGTGCATTCATTTCTTCTTTTTAATAATATTTAAATATAAGATTATTTTATACATTGTAGAAATACATACGTTTATGTAATACAAGAGCGTATGAGGATTTATTTGATCTTATCGCATATCGGTTTGTAATTATTTTTCAATTTTATTAATAATTAAACATTATTTATTATATTCATTAAGAATATCATTTTCGAAAAAAAACAACATACTGCCAAAGAAACTAATCAAAAAGAACTAATCAAATAAAATGCTCGTACGCGAATCCGGATTTCAAGTATTTGCAAAAAAATTCAAGAGATACTTTCGACGCGTTTTAATATAATTCGTTTTTAAATTGAGCCAACTATACGTCGTGACGTTGCCGCAGGGGAAACTCGGAAATCCAGCACGATTTGATTGATTGCACTCGGGTATCTACGGAAAACTCGCGGCGACACATACGATATGCAAATGTGACACGCATGACACGTCGTGACGCATTACATAAAAATAGGTTAATCCATTACATACTGCTGGCCAATGGACATGGGCTAGTCTGACATTTTTTCCCGGGACGATAGCCCGCCCTACGAACGTTACGAGATTTTATGGGTTAACGAAAGCGAACGTGTACGGCACCCTAAATTCTTTCTAGGATGCCCTACGAGTCACAGATGAAAACGTTCAGATAAAATGGGGTTTTAGGGTGAAATATTTGGTTGACGTGAAATGGAAAAATATCTTCGTAAACGCTTATTTGTCAACTTGTCTTGGTTATTTGAAATTAAATTTTTTTTTATATAAGTTATATGTTAATTATTAATTATATTAAGATAGAATTTAGATAGAATGCAATATTTAATGCGTATATATTTAATAAAATATAACAATGCAATTGTGAACTAATAAATGATATTAAATGTATTTTCACAAGTTATTTTATATAATTTTTTAATTTTATATTTTATATAAGAAAGCCAAGTATTTTTTTGGGAATAAATAACAGAAAATAGTAAAGAATAAAATGATGTAAAATGCAAAGCTAGAGTAATTGATTAGCTTAATAGAAAAATATTTCGGAAAAAAAAACGGAAATATGTTTGTGAAAATCTTTTTGAGAAGGAAAGTCTGCTTGTGATAAGAAAATATTTTTGTACTGAAAATCGCGTGTATCGCCATCCACGACGTAAAAAGAAGGAAAAACATGGCGAAGGAGGGTACCTCAATTTTTCCGCAACATATAACGATAACAGGTATTCTCGCTGCTATAACCGCTGTGACGAGAGAAAGAAGACAGGAAACGAGAAGAATTTGTTGTTCTAACTTCGAACTGTGAAGACTGATCTCGCTCGAGCATCAAACTTCGGCTCGATCGGGCCTTTCGTGCTCACCGAAACGAAATGTCGAATTTCGACCGCCCCTTTCGAGACTGTCTTCACTTTCGCCTCGAAATAACGTTTAAATCACCCCGAAAATTGCGCGATATTTCCGCTACGGCGAAACTACGAATTTCTGACGAACGGTCTATTCCGACAGATAATAATCCTATTATTCTATCTACCATGATATCTACGATGTCAATAGTACGTTAATGATGACTGACTATTTCCGTCTCTGATCCGTTTGTCTCTCACAAAATAATTTAATTACGAAAGCTTTGTGAATATAGTTTTTAGACATATTGGATAATATATAGCTGACATATTTAAACAAAATTTAAGATATCTAAATAAAAATTTAAAACATCGAACAAACGTGAACGTTAATCATGGAAGGCAGATGCAATCTCGATTCGGATTGAAAAAGAACAATTTTATAATTTCAATAAAGTTTAAATAAAATGAAACTTATCATTACATTTACAATGGAATAAAATCGGGCAAATGAAAAGAGCGGTTTCTATCAAATCTATTGAATAAAAGTTGAAAGAATTATCGTCAATTTACATTTAGTCGAAACAGAGCGAGATTGATGTGTCGTTAACAGGACGAAAGCCAGTCGACGGCTTTTATTCTTTATCAATTCAATTTGCGAAAACGCGTATCGAGAAATTCGGCAATCGCCTGCCGAAAAGTGCAATCGTTATGATGCAATGATGACAAATCGTCGGACGCAAACGAACAATTAATCACGTCAGTATAATAAATAAACGCACTCACCCCAGTTCTGGTTGTGCTGTCGTCATTCGCCGACTTCCGTCATTTCGGACGCTCCCCACATGGACACTCGCTCACTCACATTCATGACGCAGTGAAGACACGGTCCAAAATTGTATACACCGGGGTTGTTGTCTCGAGTTCGGCAGCCCCGTCTCCTCTCAACCCTGCGAAAGAACGTAGGCGGACGAACGTGAGCAAACTCTAGTCACAAATTATTACGTAAACACGTGTACGTCGTCGGCTCGTTACGTACTATTATGGCGACGTGAGTGGTTGTGGAAAGGTACGGAGAGACGCCCACGAATTTAAACGGGCTCGCTGTATCCCAATTAACCCTTCGAGGCCACTCTGAGTGGCGGTCATTAGACGAAAATACAGGGTTGGCTATTTTTAGGACTGATTGCGTAATCTCTATCATCATTTAATTATCTTCGTTTGTAATATGTAATAAAATACAGTTAGTTTACTTGCAATTCAAAATTTACGAGTTAAAATATGAAAATACTGGCGACCATCTATGAAAAAAAAAAGATTTAACCTCGGAGGATTAACGCAACGTTACAATCACTCTTTATTTCGTTCGACTCTTAACGCGAGCTAAAAATATTCGATAAATAGGCCGGTGGTCGATGGTACTTCGATACGCGATGGTTAATTGATGCGGATCGCGGCTTGAATCCTAACAGCTCAGTCTACCTTAATTAGGCATGAATTAAGGGTGAATTACAGACTTTCAAGAGTAGGCACTATCTTGCTGCGTAAAACCGTTGATTTGCGTTTAAGTACCATGATTGTTCTGGATCGATCGTTCGGTTTCGATGAAATGCATGTAATTAATGCGCTTTATTTCTAGCTCCGTTTCTACCAATGTAGATTAACTTTAATTTCGATTTAATTTACTATTTATATCTTTTTCTAGTTCTAAAAATTAGAAAAGGATAAAAAGTGAGTTAAATTACGATTAAAGTTAATTTACATTGATAGAAATGGACATTATAATGCGATTAATTGCCATTCAGTTAATATTTATACGTGTGTTTCTCTGATAATCGCAATTTTTTTCGATATCAGCTGTACTTGTTTTGATGAAAAAAATCAAGTTTAGAAAATCCGTGATATAAATAAATTAAATGAAAAATATATCTGTATTACATTCAAAAAAAGCTAAAATTTCACGGTTTGTTAACTTTGTCAATATTATTAATGTGCTGTAACGTTATCTAATCAATATTCTCAAAGCTCGATTACTCGATGTATTATCTTTCACATAGGAACAATATAAAATATAATAAATTAATAAAAATAACATTTACGTTCTGTCAAATATTCTCAATTAAGCTGTTCGTGAAAAATGCTTTTGCATTTAAACTCTTCGCTTTCTCTCTCTTGAACGCTCAATATATATTTATCTTGTTTTAAGTCTAGAAATTTTTAGGAATTTTAAGCAACGCTAACGAACGTATAATTTGTTCATTCACGCGTTATCATTCATCTATTATCGTTAAAACTACTACATTGAAGTATCTGAAATTAACGTTATACGAAGCAATAGCAATATCTGAAATTGACATAACATGATTGCTCCAGCTGGCTACATTCGGCGTCGAGAAATCCAGTTCGCCGTTCGCAATCGCCGCTGGCCGCGCGTACGCGCGGCACGCAAGAGCAACGGGTAAAAAAAAAAAGACCATTAACGATTACCGAGCGAAATGAGATTAATTATCCGATGGACGGTCGTATCGCGCGTCACTCACCATCGTGGAAGATGCATCGCGTGCCTAATTGAGCATCGAGAACATCGTTCGAACAGCCGAGCGCGTTTGATGTATTAATCGCATTAAGGCACGCGGCAGTGATCGGCCGCGTCGTTATATTATGTCGGAGGGTAGGTGCACGTTTCCCGCGCGCGCAACACGTAGCGGTCGCGATTTTATTACGATGCTCGCGCGTCACTGGCGCGTCACGCGGCTCGTCACGGTTTTTCGTCTGACTCGCGCCGCGCCGGTGTCACCCCCCCCCGGTGAGTCGTCGTTCGTGTCACTCAGTCTCCGCCGCCGCGTATGTCGCCTCTCGCCTGCGAGGCGACGACGGGATCCGATATCGAGAGAATCAGCGACGCGCGAACGCGTGTCGGGGAGCGTCGAGTCGAGCGACGCCGGATCTCGTCGCTGTGGCGCGGCGTTAACCTTTTTTCAGTCGTCGCGCTGCTTTTCGCGCTTAACGCGAGCCGACACGCGCGCGCGATCTTGAGATATTCCGATATAAAAAAATCATTTTATACCTTTTGGCAGGAATACTGCAGACTTTCAACATTCACACCGCGAAGCTTGCACTTTATTGCGTTTTACCCGTGGAGGAATAAAATTGTAAGGGAAGGGAATCTAACGGGAAAGGAATCTAGGCGGTAGACGGAAGGGGAGGCTGGTGAGAAATGAGGATCGAAAAGATATCGAATCGATATCGATTCGACATCGATTTGACCAACCATTTCTCACTAGGGGG